>JAKCPI010000668.1:0-23231 GCA_023213315.1 Euborellia annulipes
AAGAGTTTGACGATAACCGTTATATTAAAAATATATATTTGGGGTCCAGGCATTTCTATTTGAGTCGTTTGGTATCCAAATGCCGTAAGCTTATCGGACTGCCTGGGGTCCGAACTCACGACGTTTGGTATAGAAGGTAGGCATGCTACCAGCTACTCCAAGCCCGTGGGCGATTTTTAATTAAATTTTTCCGATACCTTTATACTAATATCTCGGGGGCGTTAAAAGATTCTTATTAAAAAAAAAAACCTTTATCTCAGTTTTTTTTGACGAGACATCTTACAACTTAGAGTGTGGAGGTTGGACAAGAGAGATACATACATTTTAAATAAAAAAATTTGCGAATTCCTCTTTCATCTACCAATGCAAGAAGCTGAAAAAATTACATCCAGTAAAGTCCTAGTACTTTTTGGCCGAATTTGTTTAAAAGCTTATTTTCACACGGAGGTTCGAATTGTGCCTAACTTAAATATAAAATTAAAATACTTAAATATAAAATTTCAACCTCCATCATCGTAGCTCATTTACTTCAATGGTTAAAAATCCATCTCTTTTCAACAATATATAGCACAGCCTTTTTTTATCTTTCAGGTTAATAGATTTTAAACTTTTTTATTAATTTTATCTTGTTATTTCTGGAAAAAGGTAACTTATTTCAAAATTTGAACGAAACTTGTATCCCAATTTTTAATAAAATTTCTCCGATATCTAAAGACCTTTATAATAATATCTCGGGCGTTAGAATATTCTTATTAAAAAAAATTATCTAGTGAGACTGTCACACATCACACAACTTTCTCTTACCTTCGGTAATCAAAAGTTGTGTATATTTTTTCAATATTTTTTTAGGGTATTTATAAATCATTTTTTTTTTTTTATCTATAGTAAATTATTATATTTTACTTTCTCTTACCCTATATGAAATATAATTTGTATTATGGGATCTTAAATATCTAGTCATGGCTTGGGTCCCATGGAGGGGGGTTTGATCCCCCCTGGCTACGTCTATGAGACAAAATAATATGAACACCGGACATATAGACAATATTTATTTATTAATAATGTGTTGAGCCACCATTTGCTTGTAGAAATTTTTACAGGTTATTTGGGGGGTACTCTAGGATCTATCCAAAGTTTTTGACCTCGAGGACCCTGTACTAACCCGGGGGGAGTGGGAGAGGGGGTTGCAAAAACCTCAAGGGGCTTTTTTCATTCAGTTTTTATTTTGTTTTCTATCTCGTAAGCTAAGCATATTTTGTGCACCGGAGTACAATACAAAGTTGTAGAGCATTAAATTTGCGAAAATTTCGTTGTTAAAACGAATATATAGACCCAATATTAACCGAGATACGGCCGATCAAAGTTAGCTTAAGTTCCTCGAAATGTAAAACAAATAGAAACTTTGATCGGCCGTATCTCGGTTAATATTGGGTCTAAATATTCGATTTATTAACTCAATCTTAGAAAATTTAATGCTCTACAAATTTGTCATGTATAAAAATTTACAAAATATGTTTAGTTTGCGAGATATAAGCGAAAAACTGAAAAAGGTCCAAAGTATCTCGAAATGAAAAAAAGAAACTTTGTTCGGCCAAATCTCGGTTAATATTGTGTCAGAAAATTTGTTTTATCATTCAAATTTTACAAAATTTTATACTCTTTCTAACTTATTATGGTGCACAAAATATGCTTAGTTTACGAGATATAAGCGAAAAACTGAAAAAAGTACACACATTTTGAGTTTTTTTTTTTATTTTCTCCAACCCCTGTAAGCCCTACGAATTAAACAAAAGCAAACATTAAAAGCTAGAAATTGAAATTTAAGTTTTTTTCGATGTTTAGAAGAGGAATTCGCAAATTTTCTATTTAAAATTTATCTATTGTCCAAAGGGATGGTTTATGGTCTGTCTTAAAAGACCCTCAGAACCCTGGCTCAGGTAAATTCACACAGACAGTGCATATGTAGTGGTGAGTCAATTGGGCTGCCTAACTAGTAGGCATCTTTCAAACTGGCCAGGGTGCAAATGTTTATGTTCCCCATGGTACATGATGATGTTGAATTAACTACCGACGCAATCAATGTACTTGTACAAAATGGCACTTGCAATATCTTCTGGTGAGGTTTCGTCGGATTTGTCCAACATTAAACCAGGACCAATTGCACATTCTCGCTGGCTCACTAAGGCTTGTAGATTATTACGGTTGTATGTGACAACTAATAAGCCATCTAAAAAGTTAAAAATTCAGGCAAACTATTAATATATAATGAAAATACGCCAATGTACTTCAATATTAAATATTACAACTCTGTTGTGTACGGTAGTGTATTATTTTATAAATTTATACGTTGGACTCAAAATTTGGATTCGAATTTAAGAGAAATTTTAAACACTGTTGTTAAAGAAAACGCGTATTATGCTCACTCAGAAAACATTTTATTGGCAATGTTGTTTGACGATGATAAGAAAAAATACGCGACCTAGCTTTAAAAAAAAAAATTTTACACTACCGTAACCATGTGGAAGATCTGATGCAACTGAGAGTTTATAAAAAACCTATCATAAATTTAAATTGCACGAGGTAGCGTAACGTTTTTTAGCTGGGCCCCCCGCAATCTTTATTTCGGGCCCCATTATTAGACCATACAAAAAATATTTTTTAAAATACCCTATATCCCTGAACCCTGAGGGCCCGAGCCCTCCTAAAGAGAAATTTTCATTATTTTTTTTTTATCTAAATTTTTCCGTTTTTTTTTTTTTTTGTTTTTTTGGAATGGCTGTATAAGGTCCGAAGACCTATAATGACCAATAGTCGCATGCAGCCAGGGAAGAAAATAAAAACAAAAGGAGAAGCATAAAGGGGAAACTCAACTGCGGGAACTGAGAAGATGCCTGTTGAGGTTAGACTTGAAAGTCCTGAAGATTGTAGGTTTTGGGGAAGATAGACGCAGGGAGCTTGTTCCAATTACGGGAGGTCATGGGGACAAAGGAAGAATGAAATTGATTTGTTCTGTTAGTCGTGATCTGAACAGCATAGGGATGCTGGGAAGATGCCTCTCTTGTGTTCCGTGAATATGTTGCATTGGGTGGGATAATTGATTTTAATTCGGCAGAGCATTGACCATGGTAATACCTGTAGAGAGAGATAGTGCAGACACACTTCTTCTATGATCTAGTGACTGTAGGGAGATCAGAGCCCTGAGAAGATACAGTTTTTTAGCCCGGCCCTGCCCGCGGGCCTCCCAAGGTCGGGTGCCCCCTCATTGCGGGGTCTGCGGGGAGCATACGTTACGCCTAGGGCTGGACGGTAAACCGGACCGGTAAAAATTTTTTACCGAAAACGCGGTAACGAACCTCAAATTCGGTAAAAACCGTTTTTTTTCGAAAGTCGGTAAAAACCGATTTTTTCGGACGGGAAAAAATTTTGGTTCCGCGAAAAAAAAATGTTCCGCGGTGGTGGCAAACTTAGGTTCCGCGGCGGCAAATTCCGGTTCCGCGGGTGGCAAAAAAATTGGCGTCTCTAAAAAAAAAGGTAAAATATTTTTCCGGAGGGAAAAAATTTTGGTTCCGCGAAAAAAGAAATGTTCCGAGGCGGCAAACTTTGGTTCCGCGGCGGCAAATTTCTGTTCCGCGGGCGGCCAAAAAATTGGCGTCTCTAAAAAAAAGGTAAAATATTTTTCGGTAAAAAATTTTTACCGACTTTCGAGAAAAACCGGTTTTTACCGACTTTCGAGAAAAACCGGTTTTTTTTCATTATCGAGGTCGGTAATGAAAATCCATTACCGTCCAGCCCTAGTTACGCCACTGATTGCACGCATTATACGAATATGATTGACATAATTATTCTGCAAATTTAAATATTCCAATATTAGGATTAGAATTAAAAAGAATATTTTTGAAAGGATTAAGGGATAAATAAAACAATGATTTAATAAAATAATCTTTATTCAATATTTAATGATTGAATAGGATAAAAAATAATAGCTTAATAAAAATATTTCTTTGTTTCAGAAGAGAGACCTTAGAACAAAACATCCATGTTCGTCATCATTATTCATCATTATTATCAAATAAACAGCACATACGCAATTGGAAATTATTTTTAATTGTGAGCTAGTACAAGAAAGAAGGCAAAGCAAAGCAAGTCTTTTAGTTGAATTCATCTCGAGGAAGGAGCCATCTCTGTGCAAAAATCATCTCTGCTATTGCGATTCTATTAGTGAGAATAAAAGGACACACACCCCTCACCTCACTCCAATTAAAAGGTATTTATAATTTGAATAATAATAGATAGATAGATAGATAGATAGATAGATAGATTTTTTTTGCTCTGGAGGCTAATCTTTTTGGGGCAAAAAATTTTTATTTTTTTTTTTAAATTATTTTTTTTTCTTTTTTCTCCCCATTCCCCTTCCCCTCCACCCCCCCCCCCCTTTTTTCCCAATTAGATAATTTTATTTTTGGGTTTTAAATGGGGCCAAAGACCGCGCTCCTCTCTCTCTCTTGGGTTCCCTTTCTTTCCTTTCATATTTTAAAAAAAAGGGATTTGTCAAGGGTTTTTTTTTTTTGGTTTGGGTTTTTGAGGTCCCCCGGAATATTTCATTTTCATAAAGGGTTAACATTTTATTTTTGTATTTTCTTTCTTAACATACTGTATATTTATAAAATTACCTTTTTTTAATGATGAAACCAGGGGGTAATAAGGGGTGTACATTAGCGTGGTTCTTAGCTATAGGTATGGTTTTCTCAAAGTTTAAAATTTGCTGCTCCCAACCCCTAATTGGTGGTCAGTTTTAAGGGTGGATTAATTAAGTCTTTAAAAAATGATTTAAGTTCGAATATATCCCTAATAAATAAATAAATAAATAAATATTTTAAATTATTTTAACGGTTAGAAATATTTTATTTAATTGGTAGTGAGTTTTAAAGGTGTTTAGTTTCTTTTATATTGTGTTAGATGTGCAAATAACACGTTCATCCCCCAAAATCATTTACTCCCCGTCTGGTTTATTAAGGTAATGAATGTTTGCAAGGGGAAGGGCGAGTTATCAGAAGGGGTGTAAATCACAATAACAATTAATAATGGTATTGTTATTTAAAAATGAAATTTATACATTACTTGATTGTATCTTGACTATGAAAATAGCAAAAAGTTTTAATAACAAAAAACTCATTTATCATCATATTGTTACATTAAATAGAATACGTAGTAGGACCTAACAACAACTATGTATACCAAAGGAGACTTAACTCTCTCCCACTAGAATAGTTCACTGAGGATGGGCGAATAAATTTTGCCCGAAACGTCTGGACATTCAAAGGGAATCGAGAGCGTTTTTTATTTCTTGGCTGCCTGCATCGAAATTTAAAATACTAATTCAAAATGAAGAATTATATTTAATGTAAAATTTTTACATTTAAGGAAATTGATTACTTTCTCTCCCTCCTTACCCTCCAATCCCTATTGCAGAGAATTTAGCTAATAATTGAAAATATAAATTCTTAAACTTTTATCTCTCGTCAATGAAATAAATAATAACTGTGATTAACATTTCTTTTTAAAACTATATTATTTTTTTAATAATGTTAACAGAGGGTGGTTACGTGTGAACATTTTCCATTCTAGTTAAAATATTATTATCATTTTTTATTTTTTGTAAACTGTCTCTACAAACAAAAGAAAAAATAATAATTTTTATTTTTTACAGGGGTGTCTATTACTAGAGGTCGTCTTCTCCCTTCATCTTCGTCCTTCTCGCATCCCCATCTCGGCGCACTTCGAGCATCACTCTCTGCAATAAGTGAGTTCTGACAATCAAATTTTTTCATTTTATAATTTCATATCATAAATAATCATTTCATTTTCCTGGGATTCCCTCTATTTTAATATAACAACCCCCTCATTTTATAATATTTAAATTCATAAAAATCTCCCTCTCTCTTTTATGCTGTGGATTTATCGGGAATTTTCCTTTGCTTCACATGAGAATTTAACATAATTTAAATTATAATTTTTACCTCGATTAATTCAGATAATATATTATATATATTATTAAAAAATAATTTTTTTAACTATGAAATAATTACTTTTTCTCTAATCTAAAAAAAATTTTTCTCTTTGTAAATAAACCTCTCAATACTTCATCCCTTGCCAATTAATAATTGGGCGACGGTTGGAGGGGGTAAATTACTTGAATATATACTCATCTATATGAGGCTTTCCCCCGAAAAAAGTACATGGCGCGGGAAAATGGAGGTCATATTTGGATTCAGGAGGTCATTTTACTTAAGAATCTGAAGGAATTGTGTCTGGACTTTTTTTTCTTGCCGACTAGTGTAGGCCTAAACTATTCGTATTTTACTTGAACGAGTAGCTTATTATTAGTATTTTTTTTTATAAACAAATAAATAATATTTTGGGTGGCTGCACCCCCAGGGTTGGGAGAAAGCATTTTGAGGGGTGCCAGTCGATTTATAGAAATCTTTCTCTAAAATTTTATTTTTTAACTTTCTTTACGCAATAGATCAACAACTTGAAATTTTACAAACGTAAAAGGGATAAACTTTTTTTGGTCGACAGGTTATAGAGGTGCGAGAGTATATTTTAATCCTCTATTTAAAAATACGATAGAATTTAACTAGCCTATATCAGATAATCAATCAAATATTGCCTCCACCTTTGAAATTTATTAATAAGGAATCTTAGGAATTTTTAAGGGGGTCTGATTAAAATATTCCTATACCTATACTGTAGTTCAGCGTTTTCCAAATTGTGAGGCGCGCCTCCCTAGGGAGGCGCGGACTAGTCTAAGGGGAGGCGCGAATATTGGCCACCACGATCAATTTTCCAAATGATTGCTAGTTTTATAAATAAAATAATTTTGATGATTCTGGGACGGAGTTTTTAATTAAATTTTATTATTATTATTATTAATGGTGTAAGGCGCTTCGACAACAAGGGCCATACGCGAGTTTTTAATTAAAATAATAAATAGGCCAAGAGACAAATAAAAAAAAAAAATAATAATAATAAATATGAATAAATAAATAAAATATTTTTTTTATATAAATTTAAATTTTTTAGTATTAAAAATTTTTGTTTTTGTATTATTTTATTAAATGAGTAGGGGAGGGGGCGTCATTAAATATTTTTAAGGGAGGCGTTGTAACATAAAGTTTGGAAACCACTGATTTGAAGTAAGACTTATTCTAGAAAATTATACTATGTGTAAAACCCAAAGGCGGATGCAGGGAAGTTTTTCAGGGTTTTAATTTTTTTCTGACTAGACGCGAAGCTCGCCGAAGGCGATAGCATTGTTAATTATTTTATTTATTAGGATTGGATAAAGGGTTGAAAAATTGAAAAAAATGTTTTTTAAATTTATTTTATCTAAATCGAAGCCAAATAAATAGAAAACATTCAAAAAATAGCGTTGATTATTATTTTGATTAGGGGGGATGAAGGGTTGATTATAATAATAATAATAATAATTATTATTTAAGAAAGGCCATGGAATATTCCAAATCACTTGTTGACATTCTTTTCCATCTCTAAATAAAGTTAGATTAGAGCAAAAGGTATTTTTTTACTTTTAATAAAAAGGGAATTGTTATTTTCATCTATTTATTCCTATAATAAGAGAGAAGAGACAAGTTTATCTCGTTCAGTCGAGCGCGTGGCCTGCTGGCAGGCGCTGCTATCTTTTTTGTGTTTAAAGTGAATCAAAGTGAATAATTAATATAGTGTAATCCACCCTGACCTCACCGTCAGCCAGTACACCCTCTCGAGAGTCTTATTAAAGGTAATTATTATGCATTTTATCGTTGAAAAAAAAAAATGATAGAAACAAATAATTTGACTGCGAAAAACGATTCTTTTGTTTATGAAATTAAATATTTTGCATTTCACTAAGGGTAGAGGGAGAATATAAGCTGTTGAAAGGGCGAAGCCGCGCCTTTCACGACTTGTTTCAAAATAAAATAACTAGCCTAAGGGGAGGGGCGAATATTGGCCACCAGGACCAATTGCTAGTTTTAATATAAATAAGAATATATAAAAAAAAAGATTTTTTTTATTTATTCTCGCGGAGTAAAAAAAAAATTCCTAGTCATATGCAGCCAAAATTATTGTGACGTTTCGGCCTTCTTAAGAGCCGGAGGCGAGAATAAAAGAAAATTTTAATTTCAAAATTATAATTATAATTGTAATTTTTTATTCAAAATTTTCATTCAATAACTAGGAATTTTTTTTTTTGACTCCGCTTTAATATAAAATTATATTTTTTGGCATTAAAAATTTTTATTTTTGTATTATTTTATAAAATGGAGGAGGGGGGCGTCATAAGATTAAATATTTTTAAGGGAGGCGTGGTAACATAAAGTTTGGAAATCACTGCTGTAGTTAAAAAGAATATTTGGAAAAAGTTTTAAGGGATAAATAAAACAATTATTTAATAAAATAATCTTTATTAAATATTTAAAATATGGTAATACAAGAAGATAAAAATAATATTAATAAATATTTCTTTGTTTCAGAAGAAGGAGCTCTTAGGAAAAAATCCATCTGAGTCTTCCTTATGATCAAAGAAACAGCACAAACGCAATTTTTTTTTTAAATTGTGAATTGATCTGCATCTCCTCTATTGCGATGATATTAAGGAGAATAAAACTTCACACACACATCACGTCTCGCTCTTAAAAGGTATTTATTATTTGTATTTTTCAAAAGTTTAAAAACATTAACATTTGGATCCAAGGGGGGGGATATGGGGGAGGATTTTGTCCCTTAAAATGCAAAAAAAATCGTTAAAAATGATCGATTTTTTGACAATTTTTTCACTAATTTTCTACATATTCCAGCGGACAGACCCACCTCACCCTTCCATAAACATCCCTCAACTAAAAAAAAAATATATAGGGTAAAGCGGGTGGGGTGTGAGCGAATCCGAAGCCCACTCAAGCTCAAACTTGGACAAGAAGTTATTTCTACCCCTTTAGATAAAATATGGAAATATTGAAGGACATAGAAGAAACCGTATATTTAACTTTAAATTTGTAAAGATCAGCCCAAAAAAATGAAAGTTATAGCCGCATATTTGCCAATTTAATCAACTGAGCTGTGAATCTTCCATCTTGCAAGGGCTTCGAAATCGCTCACACCCCACCCGCTTTATCCTATATATTTTTTTTTAGTTGAGGGATGTTTAAGGAAGGGTGAGGTGGGTCTGTCCGCTGGAATATGTAGAAAATTAGTGAAAAAATTGTGAAAAAATCGATCATTTTTAATGATTTTTTTGCATTTTAAGGGACAAAATCCTCCCCCACATCCCCCCCTTGGATCCAAATGTTAATGTTTTTAAACTTTTCACTTCTCTAGACCTTCTGAAGAAATGTTAAGGCTAAAATATTCCTTTTAATCCCTCCAAATTTGATTCTGGCCCTATAATTAACGAAAAGGGGTGGAAATAAGTAGGGGCTCCCCCCCCCGAAAACGGTACGTGGTGGGGGAAAACGGAGGTCATATTTGGATTCAGGAATTCATTTAAGTTCACTTAAGAATCTGAAGAAATTATCTCGGGGCTTTTTTTCTTGTCGCACAGTGTAATTTAAATAAATATGCTTCAAAAGTTATTTATTAAATGACAATTTCATTTTTTGAGATTTTTTCTAGTCCTATTTAACATATAAAAATAAATAATTTTTTATCATTATCTCTTGTTTTAGATTTTCGCTCCCCAACTCGTGAAGAGGACTGCACTCCCCGCGGGCGAGTTCAGAGCGGACAGAGTCAGGCTCGGACCTTAAAAACTCGCTTGTCGGTTCCACTCTCTCTCTTCTCTTCCTCAGGTAAATAAACATTATTCAATTGTTCAACCCTTGACAATTGATAATTAAATATGCAGAGAGGGATAGAGGAGGTTAAATTTCATTCAATTATATTTATTTATATTAAATTTTTCCAAAAAATCACAGAATTTTGTTTTTTATTCTTTTCATTTAATAACATTTCGCATTTTATTATAAAAAAATTCCATAGGAATCTAAATTTAACTTTTGAATATATTTTAGAAAATAAAAAATATTGCAACCTCTTTAGCGATTTATTAAATAGGGGGGTTTATTATTTAAGGGTGACTGTATAAAGAAAATCTTAAAAATTTTAAGCAGAAGCAACTCAGCCTCCCTCCATCCCTCTATTTCTCTCTCATGTAAATACACTATTGGTTAATTTATTAAGCATTTCTAATTAATTATTAAAAATTCTAAGAAGGATGAAAAGGAAAAATTGAGTTCATATCAGGGCCGTAGCCAGAAAATAATTTCGGGTGGGGAGGGGGGGGGGGGGGTTGATTTGTTGGAACAGTAGAAAAACATAAAATAGTTTTAATAAAATAAATAAAATGGTGTTACTTATCATATATATTTATTAGAAAACCATTACCAGAATTTTGTTTGTAGTGATTGATTAACTATTATGTTGTGTATAACAACAAAGTAAGACGGGCGCACTAAAATAAATATCTTTTTTTATTTCGGGGGGGATCAATCCCCCTTGACTCCCCCCCTAGCTACGGCCTTGGTTCATATATTCTAAATTTTAATTAATTTATTTTAGAAAAAAACTAATCTTAAAAAAAAAACTTATTTTATTTCTATTGAATTTTTGATTTTTTTTTTTACTTTTATTCAACTTTTAATGTGACTTGCACAAGGGCGGTCCCAGAGGGGGGTCAGGGGGTCGTGACCCCCCAAAATCTTTTTTTTTTTTTAACACACACTTTTTTCCCACTCACTCTCCCATTCACACAATCTTTTCGGCAACTTAGGCCATTTAAGACTTAAACGATACTCATATTTGATTAATATATATTTATTGGGGTCCAGGCCCATTTATTTATACTATTAAAAAAAAAAAAAAAAAACAGTGACCCCCCCCCCCCCAAAATGTAAGGCTAGGACCGCCATTGGACTTGCACAAAAAAGATTAATTAAATAATTGTATCCTAATATAAATATTCCAAAATACTCTAGTTGTAAGGGATATTTAGGAAAGGATTATGGGATAAATAAAACAATTATTTAATAAAATAATCTTTATTTAATATTTAAAATAGAAGAGGATAAAAAATAATAAATAAATATTTCTTTGTTTCAGAAGGAAGAGCATCCATGTTCGTCATCAACATGATCAAAGAAAGATTATTTACGCAAATGGAAAGTATTTTTAAATAAAAAGTATAAGCAAGCAAGCAAGTGATTTAGTTTGATTCACCTCGAGCAAGGGGCCAGTCGATTGAACTCATCTCTCTGCAAAGTGCTTCTCTTCTATTGCGAAATAAAACATCACACACTCCAATTAAAAGGTATTTATTATTTGCATATTTCATTTTCATAAAGGGTTAACATTTTATTTTTATATTTTCTAATTTATAAAATTATCTATTAATTTCAATAATGAAACCAGAGGGTAGTAGGGTTGTACATTTCCCATTTCAATTAAATTATTAATACTATTTTCTCTTAGAAATCTTTTATTTATCTTTAATTTATTTTTTTAGTAAACTCTGTCTTTCTTCAAATAATAAAATTTTTATCCTTTACAGGGGCGACTGTTGCTAGACGTTGTCTTCTCCCTTCATCATCGACCATGTCGTTTGAGCATCAACATCTGAGAGCACTTCGAGGCTCTAGGTAAGTCCTCAGCCTGACAATTTCAATTTTATTAGTTCATATCGCAAATATTAATTACATTTTTCTTGGGAAAGAGCATAGTCTCTCTTTTAATATCTCATGTTTAGAATTAGAAAAAACCCTCCCCCCTTATTTCCTGATACAATATTTGATTTGTATGTGATTATTATTTGAAGCTATAGAACTTGGCCTCTTTTTCTCTCTCTTGATTATTTCTTTTTTGAGTGATTGTAACATTTTTTAATTTTTGTTTTAAAACAAATTAATTTTCTTGATTATGAAAAAATTAAAAATTCAAAAGATTTTAAAACTTAGAAATTCTAATTCTCTTTGGGAACAATCTAACATATTTCTAATTATTATTAAAAAAAATTGTCTATTAAGGTGTGCGTCTCGGGGTGCTAATTTTGGGGAGATTCCAGCGGCCACAATTTTGAAGATATCGACATCAAATTTTTTTTAAATTAAAGCTATTTAAAATACCTACAACTTATAGAGACTATTTTGTTTTTCGAAAAAATGAACTTTTTTTTTTAAATTAGTCGCATTAAATAAAA
Source organism: Euborellia annulipes (assembly GCA_023213315.1). Taxonomy (NCBI): domain Eukaryota; kingdom Metazoa; phylum Arthropoda; class Insecta; order Dermaptera; family Anisolabididae; genus Euborellia; species Euborellia annulipes. The sequence continues at coordinate 12,248 of JAKCPI010000668.1, forward strand.
GATATTTTTAAAAAAATCGCTCTATATCTTATAGATAATTAAATTAGTAATCATTGTGTTAAAAAATAATTAATTTTTTTCCCCTTAATTAATTAGCTGGAATCTTTGAAATGATATGAAATAAATCCCTTGTATTCCTATGGGAAAAACTAACGTCATCACTTGTCGCCTAGAGTAACTCGGTAGTGAATCGTGTTCTAACGGCTTTTCGAAACGCACACCTTAAACATTCGTTTTTTTATTCATTCATTGAATTTTTATGAAATGTCTGTCAAAGAACTTAAGAGGGTTTTCTGTTGACTGAACTCTAGGTAATAATTTATTTTTATGTCTTGAAATTTGTATTTTGTTATAACAACCTCTTGATGTTATGTTTTTATAAACTCCATTGTAGCCATGAAGATGGTCGCATAGTCGACCGAAACGTCGCTGTGGGTTCTTAAATAAAGAAATAAATATAGCTGCTCGGCCTTTTTATTTTCTACTACATATTGATTAAGCTATTCGCCTCGCTTATATTACAAAATTATTATTTTTTTTTTTGTAAAATTTTTACATTTAAGGAAATTGATTACTTTCTCTCCCTCCTCACCCTCCACCCCTATTGCAGAGAATTTAGCTAATAATTGAAAATATAAATTCTTAAACTTTTATCTCTCGTCAATTATATAAATTATAACTGTGATTAACATTTCGTTTTAAAACTATATTATTATTTTTAATAATGTTAACAGAGGGTGGTAAGGTGGGTAAGTTTTCCATTCTAATTAAAATTTTATTATCATTTTTTATTTTTCTATAAACTCTCTCTTTCTACACACAACCGCTCGAATCATATTTAATAAGAAAAAATAATTTTTATTTTTTACAGGGGTGTCTATTGCTAGAATTTCTATTTTCTTTTTTTTCTGTCTTAAAATATATTACTTAGGGTATATAAAATTATCCATTTTTTTAGATATAATGAATTCGTGTACCTAAGGGGAAGGGTGAGTTTTAAGAGAGGGTGGTAACGTGTGAACATATTCCATTCTAATTAAAATATTATTATCATTTTTTATTTTTTTTTAAACTCTCTGTTTCTACACACCAACACACTAATCATATTTAATAAGAAAAAATAATAATTTTTATTTTTTCAGGGGTGTCTATTGCTAGAGGTCGTCTTCTCCCTTCATCATCGTCCTTCTCGCTGAAGCATCCCCATCTCAGCTCACTTCTCTCCAATAGGTGAGCTCTGACAATCAAATTTTTTCATTTTATAATTTCATATCACAAATAATAATTTAATTTTCCTGGGATTCTCTCTATTTTATTTAATATCTCGAGTATAACAACCCCCTCTTTTTATAAAATTTGAATATCATTTAAATTTATAAAAATCTCCCTTTCTCTCTCTTTTTTGATTCGGCTCCCAACAGTTCTTATAAATTCTGATTCTCTCTGGGAATATTCTAACATAGAAAAATATTTCTAATTATATTTAAAAACATTATCTGATTTCTATATTAGGCCTAGAGAAATGAATAGGAGGGTTGCTTTCTTAAACTTTTATCTCTCGTCAGTCGTATATTAAGTAATAAGTGCGATTTTTTTTTTAATTTGTTTAATTCTCTGTGTGTATCAGGGTGCTAATTAGCCAGAATAAAAGGAAGTTAAATCAAAGCGGGAAAACTTTAAAATTTTTAGTCCGAATCGAGGTATTTTGAATACTATTGTCTTATTCAAATATATAGATCTCGAAAAATATTTAGTTTAAAATTTTCGCCGAAGGCGAGCAAAGGGGTCCAGGAGGGTGGGGTGCCACTTGTACTTTATATAATATTTGATTGAGGAAAAAAAATTCAAATTTTTTTTTAAATTTAATTTTGATCGGTCGAAATGAATAGGGTGGTTTCCTGTTATAACCCTTTCTTTTTATTCATTTTTGTGGTGTGGGCTAATCGGGAATTTTCCTTTGCTTCACATGGGAATTTAACATAATTTAAATTATAATTTTTACCCCGATTAATTCAGATAATATATTATTAAAAAATAATTTTTTTAACTATAAAATAATTACTTTTTCTCAAATCTAAAAAAAAAATTTTCTGTTTGGTTATTTAAGGGTAGTTTTTACTGTGCGGTTGCGTTTTAAAATTAGCCATTTAATCAATTAATTTATATAAAATTCTTTATCATTTAATTTGGAGAATTCCATTGTTTGATAAAACACGGAGAATTTTCACAAAATTATTAATCAATCCAATAAACCTCTCAATTCTTCATCCCTTGTCAATTAATAACACTAGTAGACAAGGTTTTTTTCACAAGAAATCTGATTAGAGAACCTAGTGCATTTTTTCATTCTGAATTCAGATATGTAGTTAGAATTTTTCCATCAGGCGCAGTTTTAGAGATATAGAGCGAAATTTTTAGTAGAAAATGTGCTCTAAAACGGCTTTTATTTAGAATGTTCAAATTATTTTTAACGCCGCACCCCGTAAAAATATTCAGGTATTTAGAATACATATAAATTTTAAGTTTCATCCCAATCGGAGGTCATTTAGACGTGCCGCAAACGGCTTAAAGTTTAGAAAAATCGAAATTTTCAAGATTTTTTTTGCTTTGGTCACCCCTAATACAATTTTAGATATCCCTGAATGCAAAAAACATATATGTACGTTATTCTAATTATCTAATATTCCAATGAATGATTTTTAGAAAGCCAAAGAACTATAAAGGTACACGTGTACCTTTTTTTTTTTTTTGAATATTTTGTTTTTCTGGATTATAAACTATAAAATTCAAAGAAAAATTCCTATAACTTCTCTTTATATCTTTTAGCATTCTAACATGGATTAATATATTTGACAAAAGTGACTTTTTTACAGACTTTTTTCAAATTTTTTTTTTTTTTAATTTTTCATTTTGGGCCGAGGGTTTATTTCTTTTTTTAAATTTATTTATGGTATTTTCGGCATCGTGGCCATTTAGAACCGGTCCCTATTTATTTCAATTGATTTGTATCCAAATCAATTAATATACAGTATAAGGTTTTCGGAGAAAAATACACCAGCACGCTGGTTTCCACATTAAAATAATTTATTTTGCAAGGGCTTCTCATATTAAAATCTTATAAATTAAAATAAAAAATACGCTCCACAGTGGATATTTAAAAAAATTTCAATTAATTTTTACTTACTCTTATCTTAAAATGCATATTAGGGTGGTCCTCATCCATAGAGGTCATATTTTTTTTTTTCCTAAAACTTTGACCATTCCCTTTGCTTTCGTCCACAAGGGACTAAATTAATTCCAAATTACATTAAAACTAGAAATTTATTATTTAGAATCTTTTATTGCTTAAAATTACCTCAAATAATACATAATTAATTGGACCCTGTTATGCAATGGTGTGTCAAAGACCAAACAACGAGTTTTGAGAAAATCATCAATAAAGTTTTTTGTTTACATTGGATTATTACCGAGACCAGAGTTACTGGTCACATTTACAATTTGTGTATACGGATCTCGGAGAATAAGAAGTCAGATTTATGCCCCGATTAAAAATTTTTTTTTTTCTCGGGTTCCTATATCTGAAACACACTTACTTTGCCATTGGCCAAATGGTTTTACCGACGGCCATTTAATTAATTTAAAAAAAAAAAAAAAAAAACATTGGATTATATATAATTTTTCTTGTCAATTGTGCAAGTAACAGAAAATATAAATTTTTTTAGGACATATTTCATAAAAAAAATACTATTAATTAAAGCATTTGAAACAATATTCCGTGTTTAACTCAATTTTGAATTTTTTGGTCTTTGACACACCATTGCATAACAGGGTCGAATTAATACAACGAATAGAGAGATTAAATTGTTTCATCTGTCAAAGTTCCTCAGCATAAATCTGTTCACATTACTTTTTCATTTCATAATTATTTGTCACTCGTATTTTTTAATCCGATTATATAAAATTATATTTAACAAATATGTGAGTAGTTTAGTGTTTAGTCAAATCCGAATTGAGGTATTCATGAATATCATCAATATCTTTTTCAAATGAATAGGTCTCGAAAATCTATCTATATATATAATAATTGCGGTGTGTCCGTCTGTCCGTCCGTCTGTCCGTCGTCCGTCTGTCCGTCCGTCTGTCACGCTCTGTTTGACCTACTTCCCGTTTGAATTTTGAAACGAAATTTTGCAGTCTTATAAAGGACGTTATGGAGAGTCCCGGAAAAATACTCGGGTTCCGAAATTCCTATAACTTTTTGAGTTATTAATTGCTAAAGTTACGATTTCTCCCATAGGAAATGTATAGAGAAATATTTAAGTATTCTTTGCAGTTGTGTATTCTTTGAATGTAAACAAATCCTCAAGCAGGCACTGGACTGGAATACTTAGTTGTTAGTATTAAGAGATTTTCTTTTCATAATTAAGAAAAGGCGAGGGTCCGCCGCAGGCGGGCCCGAGCCAGCTGATGAGGGGTCCAGGGGGGCGTAGCCCCCCTGTCTAGACGCCAGCCCGTTTCTCATAATTAAGAAAGGCGAGGGTCCGCCGCAGGCGGGCCCGAGCCAGCTGGTGGGGGTCCAGGGGGGCGTAGCCCCCCTGTCTAGACGCCAGTCCGTTTCTCATAATTAAGAAAGGCGAGGGTCCGCCGCAGGCGGGCCCGAGCCAGCTGGTGGGGTCCAGGGGGGCGAAGCCCCCTGGCTAGACGCGGAGCCCGCCGAAGGCGGGCGGCGCGGCTAGTCTTCTATATATAATAATTGCGGTGTGTCCGTCTGTCCGTCCGTCTGTCCGTCCGTCTGTCACGCTCTGTTTGACCTACTTCCCGTTTGAATTTTGAAACGAAATTTTGCAGTCTTATAAAGGACGTTATGGAGAGTCCCGGAAAAATACTCGGGTCCCGAAATTCCTATAACTTTTTGAGTTATTAATTGCTAAATTTACGATTTCTCCCATAGGAAATGTATAGAGAAATATTTAAGTATTCTTTGCAGTTGTGTATTCTTTTAATGTAAACAAATCCTCAAGCAGGCACTGGACTGGAATACTTAGTTGTTAGTAATAATAATTTTCTTTTCATAATTAAGAAAAGGCGAGGGTCCGCCGCAGGCGGGCCCGGAGCCAGCTGATGGGGGGTCCAGGGGGCGTAGCCCCCGCCTCTAGACGCCAGCCCGTTTCTCATAACTAAGAAAGGCGAGGGTCCGCCGCAGGCGGGCCCGAGCCAGCTGGTGGGGGTCCAGGGGGCGAAGCCCCCTGGCTAGACGCGGAGCCCGCCGAAGGCGGGCGGCGCGGCTAGTTATTTAAATAAAATTATATACAAATTGTCCGAGTTATCAAAAGAAATTGAACAGTGCTTCAAGGCTGTATTTCTTTTACTTTATCATATTAATTTTTAAACTTGACAACGACTTTTTAAGAGTTTTTTTTTTCTTTTGCCAAAAACAGACTTTTTACCGACTATTTGACTTTTAAGGCGACTTTTTTAAGGTGGGCATTGGAGTTTTGGGTGTTATATTAGAATCGAAAGTCTTAATATTTCTTTCACAAAATTTAACTTGGAAATTTTTTTTGTTTCTTTTTTACTAATTTCTGACTGTTGAAGGAAGTTTTTATTTTATTTTGGGATCTTAATAGCCTATTTGGATTGCATTTTCAATCAATACTCTTTATTAAAATAAAATTTTAAATCATACATTTCTATTTCGAGTTTTTTAATCTAAAATTTATTATCAAAATACTAAAAAAATTAAATTGAAATTGGATTATTCTTTTTATCGATGAGGGTTGGTTGCGTTGATTTAGGGAGGGAGGGCAGGGTGGAAATGTTTCAGTATGAACAATTAATATTTTAAATCATCTTTTAATTTGTTTTCCATCTCTAAATAATATTAGATCAGAATTCTATTTTTTTTATTTTTTTCCAAAATGTAATTTCTTATTACGATCCTTTTTGTAGAGAGAGACAAATAAAATTCAGTCGAGTTTTAAACGGGTCAAAAGTCGCACGTCTTGTGCGGAATTTATATTAAAGTGAATATTTATATAACACCCACCCCTTATTATTTTCTCTAACTTGTTCATTTGCCAAAATATTTTGTTAACCCTGAATTCCGCAACAAGAAACAAGATCTTTTTTTTACAAACATTTTTCAAAATTGATATCTTCAAATTTGGGAAAATAATAATTAAATTGAATATCTATTTGCATAATTACATAATATAACACTTTTAAAAAAATTTTTTTTTATTTTTCAGAAGCCAGAGGCTTCTTGTCGTTAATCGAGATGAACTCAACGTTATTTCGAGTTGCCTTTGGTGAGTTTATTTTTCAAATAATATATTCTTTGGGAATGACAAAATTTCACTTATAATTTAATTCTTATTTCAAGCAATTTAAAATTGAAAACAAATTTTTAATTTCTCTTACCTATATTTCGATTTTCGCTACTTTCCACGATGTTACTTACCTAGCTCAGTTGAGTTAGCCTCTGCATCCGGATTCTATTTACTTGTTGTTGGTTTCAGAGGCGTACCGAGGGAGTTGGGGGCCTGGGGCGGCACTAGAAGAGGGGGCCTTATATTGAATTTTCTTTTGTGGGGGGGGGGGGCTGCTCATCTTTAAATATCCCTCTTCTCCATACATAAAAATATTTTTAAAATACCGTATATTCCTGAACCCCAAGGGTCCCGGGGCCTCTCGAAGAGAAATTTTCATTAAATTTTGTTTTTACTTGTGCCCTGAGGGCCCCAGGGCCTCTCAAAGAGAAATTTTCATTAAATTTTGATTTTTTTAACTAAATTTTTCGGTTTTTATTTGAGCCCTGAAGGCCCCGGGACCTCAAAAAGAGAAATTTTCATTAAATTTTGATTTTTTAACTAAATTTTTCGGTTTTTATTTGAGCCCTGAGGGCCCCGGGGCCTCAAAAAGAGAAATTTTCATTAAATTTTGATTTTTTAACTAAATTTTAGGTTTTATTTGAGCCCTGAGGGCCCCGGGGCTTCTCAAAGAGAAATTTTCATTAAATTTGATATTTTAACTAAATTTTTCGGTTTTTATTTTAGCCCTGAAGGCCCCGGGGCCTCTCAAAGAGAAATTTTCATTAAATTTGATATTTTAACTAAATTTTTCGGTTTTTATTTTAGCCCTGAAGGCCCCGGGGCCTCTCCAAGAGAAATTTTCATTAAATTTTGATTTTTTAACTAAATTTTTCGATTTTTACTTGAGCCCTGAGGGCCCCGGGGCCTCTCCAAGAGAAATTTGCATTAAATTTTGATTTTTTAACTAAATTTTTCGGTTTTTACTTGAGCCCTGAGGGCCCCGGGGCCTCTCAAAGATAAATTTTCGTTAAATTTTTTTTTTATAAATATATGGGGGCCTATGCCGGCTCGGGGCCTGGGGCGGACCGCCCCCCCCGCCCCCCCCCTCGGTACGCCACTGGTTGGTTTAAATTTTTTTCAAATAGAAGGAAAATTTCATTGAACGGTATAAAAGTACTATTATATACAGTATTTTAGTATTTTTATCTATTCAGACTAAGACTATAATTTCATTTTTACTTTCTCTTACCTATATACAGGGATGGGCAAGTTACTCGATTTTGAGTAACGAGATACAAAATACCAATTACTTCAGATTTTTGTAACGAAATACAAGATACCAATTATTCACGGGTTTGTGTAACGAGATACAAAATACCAATTACGTATTTCAAATACATTGAAAATACCAATTACAAACAAATTTTTCCTTGATTTTAAAATACTTTTTGCAGGGGTAATTCTGGAACTAGAGCCCTGCACGGGTACGGGTTGGCCCGTAGACCCGTTACCCGCCCGGCCCGCGGGCTTTGGAGGCCATGAAAAAATTACGGGCGGATACGGGAGGGTAGCAAGTCTAAATAAACGGGTTCGGGCGGACGAGCATGCAAATGAAATTTTATTTAAAAATTATTAGACATTCGTTCTAATAAGATTTAAACTTTCGACCGTTGGTTCTCGTTGAAACATTTTGTAAATTAAAATTAAATATACAAATTAAACACTAGGTTATTTGTTTCAAAGGTTTTATTAATTAAAAATTAACACTTAATACGTATTTCGACAATTTCTTGTCATCATCAGAAGATCATTCTGATGATGACAAGAAATTGTCGAAATACGTATTAAGTGTTAATTTTTAATTAATAAAACCTTTGAAACAAATAACCTAGTGTTTAATTTGTATATTTAATTTTAATAGACATTCGTTCATTCATTCACTAAATCTCGGGCGGGTATGGGCGGGTTTGAAAAAATTCCGGGCGGGCCTGAAGAATGGTAAAAAATTACGGGCCGGGTACGGGAGGGAAGTCAAAAAAAAAATACGGACACGGACCGGCCAAAAAAATCGGCCCGTGCAGGGCTCTATCTGGAACCCTAAATAAATTTAGTTTAGGAAAGTGGCAGCTAAACTTATATTGGAGAATACCTTTGGAAAATCGAAAACAAAAAATTATTCATGACACTAAAAAAATTTATTTATAAAAATATGAAAAGGTTTGAAAAAACCAAGTTTTCAAAAGTTTTGTCGGATAATCTGGACCTTGATGGAGAATGAATAAACCCGCAAATGAAAACAATCTTTCAACTGGGGCAGAAGAACAAAGATTTAGTCGTTCAGAGCTGGTTGAAAGAAGAAAGCAAAAAAGTTTTTTAACGAAGAGTGAAAATTTGGCGTTTTGATTGACTTCTCTTTACTGGTTTTTACTAAGATTCAGAGCAGAGAACCCACACGACGATTACATACATACAGTAATATTAAATAAATTAAAACGATTTCAGCTCCCTCTGCAAGATTCTTATACTGCGGCAAATTAAAAAAAAAAAAAGTATTTGGTATCTCGAATTTCAGATACCAATTACTAAAAAATGTAACGAAATACAAGATAGCAATTATTTTGCCTATGCTGTAACGAGATACAAAATACCAATTAATATTGTATTTGGTATCTTGTATTTCAAATACATGTAACTGATTAACGCCCATCCCTGCCTATATATATATATTTAATACAGTATATATACTTGTAGAAAGTATTGGATTCATGTCCAGTGGCGATTCGAGAGGGGGGCAAGGGTGGTCATCATGCCCCGGGCGCTACTCACAAAGGGGCGCCAAATGGTCCGCAAAACAAAAAATTGCTGGATAATTTTTAAATAAATAAATAAATTTATTACGACCCGCTTAGAGGCAATAATTGATTTCTGGAAAATATATTTTAAATTTAGTGCCAGTGTATTAATAATATAATAATTTTGTATATTTTACATATAATATTATATGGTTTTCGAATGGGGAGGGGGGGAGGGGGGCGCTAAAAAGGTATTGTGCCCCGGGCGCGAGTTAAGCTCGCTACGCCACTGTTCATGTCAAATATTCGATGTCAAGACTTTAATGGATATACACGTTTTGAGGTCCCCTGAATCCAAAAAAGTGGTTTTCGCGACATGGTCTGTCTGTGGGTGGGTATGTGGGTGTGTGTTCAATTTTAAGGATGAAGGGATTGGGCTATGAAGCTGAAATTTTATATATAAGTTAAACACCCCCCGGGAGCGTGAAAAAAAGCTTTTAATCAAAATCAGCCAAAGAGTACTAGTACTTTACTGATGTAGTTTTTCAGTTTTTTTCGATTTTCTCAAAATTTGCTCCAACGATTTGGGTTTAAAATTCAAAAATCAATTATTTTTTAGATGCTCTTAAAATGTATATTCTCATTTTGCTCTCAAAATTGTTTAAACCCCATTTTACTCTTGTACTTCATAGGAAATATAGGATGCCATGGTAACAAAATATAAATAAATATAAATGTTTATTTAATATATCGGCGGAAACTAAATATATATCGACATAAAAAATCTGGTGTAACAAGCACAGTTCACAACTATCTCTTACCAAAGGTAAGACAAGTCACACCAGATTTTTATCTCCTATTAAAATTAAATTATATGATTTCAATTACATAAGATTGAATTTTTTATTTTTTTTTAATTTATAATACCACTAGCCCAAATAACACTTTCATAAGATGAGTCAAATAATTATTCTGCAAATATAAATATTCCAATATTATTATAGAATTAGGATTGAAAAGAATATTTGTGAAAGGATTAAATTAAGGGATAAATAAAACAATGATTTAATAAAATTATCTTTATTGAATATTTAATGATTGAATAGGATTAAAAATAATTGCTAAATATTTCTTTGTTTCAGAAGAGAGACCTTAGAAAAAAAAACATCCATGTTCGTCATCATTATTATTACATACGTAATTGGAAATTATTTTTAATTGTGAGCTGTTACAAGAAGGCAGCGAGTCATTTAGTTGAATTCATCTCGATGAAGGAGGCATCTCTGTGCAAAAATCATCTCTTCTATTTCGATTCTATTAGTGAGAATAAAACAACACACATCCCTCTAAAAGGTATTTATAATTTGCATATTTCATTTTCATAAAGAGTTAACATTTTATTTTTCTACATTTATAAAATTATCCTTTTTTTTTAATGATGAATTCAGAGGGTGATAAGGGGTGTACATTAGGGTAGTTCTTGGCTATAGGTATGGTTTTCTGAAATTTTAAAATTTGCTGCCCCCAAACCCTAATTGGTGGTCCCCGTGTGTTCATCTTTTTAATAATATTGAATATTTTCATATCTCATTTTGATAACGAATTAAATTTCTATTTTCTATTTTTTTTTTCTCTTAAAATATTTTACTTAAGCTGTATATAAAATTATCCAATTTTTTAATTATAATGAATTCGTGTACCCAAGGGGAAGGGTGAGTTTATCAGAAGGGCTGAAAGCACCCCTTTTGATAAATAAAATAGTATTTTTCTTTAAAAATGAAATTTAAAATACTATTGTAATACGAAATTATTTTTTTTGTAAAATTTTTACATTTAAGGAAATTGTTTACTTTCTCCCCCCCCCCTCACCCTCCACCCCTG
>JAKCPI010000669.1:0-39540 GCA_023213315.1 Euborellia annulipes
TTTTTTGCTTTGGTCACCCTAATAAAATTTTAGAGATCCCTGAATGAAAAAAACATACATGTACGATATTCTATAGTTCTTTAGCTTTCTAAAAAGCATTCATTTGTAAAAATCTGTTAATTATTAACGAAATTATTAATAAAAACGTCAGCAAAGAAAAAACACAAGTATACTCACTGGTCGAAAAAAATGGACTTCAATTGAATTAAAAGCGAACCCTATCCACGAGAAGCTAATGTATCCTCTCTGAGCATCGGGTCACGGGCCCTAACTTTATTATATATTATTAAAAAAAATATTTTTTGAATCTCATATCTTTCTTTATACTTCTAAAAGAACAAGAGGTCCATTTTTTTGTCCAGTGAATGTACTTAGGTTTTTTCTTTGCTGGCGTATTTGTTCATAATTTCGTTAATAATTAATAGATTTTTACGAATGAGTGATTTTTAGAAAGCCAAAGAACTAAAGAATATCGTACATATATGTTTTTTTCATTCAGGGATCTCTAAAATTGTATTAGGGGTGACCAAAGCAAAAAAAATCTTGAAAATTTCGATTTTTCTAAACTTTAAGCCGTTTGCGGCACGTCTAAATGACTTCCGATTGGGATGAAACTTAAAATTTATATGTATTCTAACTATCTGCATAATTTGACGGGTGTCGCGTTAAAAATAATTTGAACATTTTAAATAAAAGCCGTTTTAGAGCCCATTTTCGACTAAAATCTATTTTGCTCTATATCTCTAAAACTGTGCCTGATGGGAGCAGCAAATTTTAAACTTTCAGAAAGCCATACCTATAGCTAAGAACCACCCTAATGTACACACCTTATCCCCTAAGACCCTTATCAACCCTAATGTACACCCCTTATCACCCTCTGGTTTCATCATTAAAAAATGGATAATTTTATAAATATATGTTAAGAAAGAAAAAACAAAAATAAAATATTAACCCTTCTATGAAAATCAAATATACAAATTATAAATACCTTTTAATTGGAGTGAGATGAGGGGTGTGTGTCCTTTTATTCTCATGAATAGAATCGCAATAGAAGAGATGATTTTTGCTCAGAGATGCTTCCTCGAGATGCCTTGCTTTGCTTTACAATTGGGTATGTGCTGTTTATTTTATAATAATGATGAATAATGATGACGAACATGGATGTTTTTTCTAAGGTCTCTCTTCTGAAACAAAGAAATATTTAACTATTATTTTTTATCCTATTCAATCTTCTAAAGATTATTTTATTAAATCATTGTTTTATTTATCCCTTAATCCTTTCACAAATATTCTTTTTAATTCTAATCCTAATATTGGAATATTTATATTTGCAGAATAATTATTTGACTCATCTTAGGAAAGCGTTATTTGGGGCTAGTGGTATTATAAATTTAAAAAAATAAATAAAAAATCAAAAATTCAATTTTATGTAATAGAAATCATATAATTTAATTTTAATAAGAGATAAAAATCTGGTGTGTCTGGTCGCACAAAGTTGTGAACTGTGCTTGTTACACCAGATTTTTTGTGTCGATATATATTTAGTTTCCGCCGATATATTAAATAAAAATTTATATTTATTTATATTTTGTTACCATGGCATCCTATCTTTCCTATGAAGTTCAAGAGTAAAGTGTGCTTTAAACAATTTTGAGAGCAAAATGAGAATACGATTAATATAAAAAAAATTATAAGTTAAATAAGAAAAAAATATAGCCCCCCCCCCCCCCTAGAACCCCCTTTAATGGTCCGATGTTTACCAAAAGATTTTCAGTTCTGGGCCTCTACTCCTAGTTTATGTGTGCAAAATTTCAAAACAATTGAACAAATAGTTTTTGAGTTTTCGTTGACGAAAAAAAAACAGACACACAGACATTTCCAAAAATTCCAAAAAGTACTTAAATGGATTCATTGGACCTCAAAACTCATTTTGGCAGCTTCAGTTCAATTTCGATTTTTAACTTTACTTGCCCAAGCTACGGTTTTTGGGCAAAGTTAAAAAGTAGTAATACCATAGTGGCCCAACCCACAAATTTTCAGTACATTTTAATTTTTTTTTTAATCAGTTAAATGCTTCTTAAAATAGTCAAAATTCCCTAAAATATAACAACAAAGAAAAGAAAAAATAACGGTTGCATGTTGTCAGAAATGGAACTCAATATTGAAGATTTTTTAAACATCATTTTTCTCTGTTTATGAATTTCGGAGTTAGGCTGATCTGGCGCTGATGGCCTCATATCGTGGCCTGAAACACGTAGTGGCGTATCTCAATTTCTATCATTTTTCAGGAGAGCTGTTTATAGTTCGTGTTCAGGGGCGCCGGAACCAATTTGAATCGGGGGGGGAAAAAATTTTTTTTAAAAATAAAAATAATTTAATTTAATCTAATAAAATAAAAAAAAAAAAAAACTACTATAAAATTTTAAAAAAATTTAATTAAAAAAACAATTTTATTAAAAATAAAATTTTTAAAAAATTTTTTAGTGATTTTATCAAAAATTTTTTGAAAAAATTTGTAAAAAAAAAATTTTTTTCCTTTTTTTTTTTAAAAAATTTTTTTTTTAAAAATAAAAATATATTATTTTTAAATAATAAAAAAAAAAAAAAAAAAATTTCCCCCCCCCCCCCCCCCCCGCTTTTTGGGGGGCCCCGGGGCCCCCCCCCCCCCCCCCCCCCCCCCCGTTCGTGTTGTTATATTAAATGTATAGAAACGCAAAACCAAAAAACCTAAATAATACGAAAAAACATGGAAATGCAGATTCGTTACTTTGTGATAATGTAAAGAACGCCAGGACACGGCCATACCCGTTGTATCTCAATTTTTAATTTTTTTGAGATACGTCACTCAGGGGCGTATATAAGGAGGGGGGGGCGAGGGGGCCCGTGCCCCCCCGAAATTTCCCAAACACATATACATATATAAGGATATACAGACATCAGCGCAACAAATTTTTCCGCAGGATGGAAAACTTTGGTTCCGCAAAGGAAAAAATGTTCCGCAAAAAATTTCGTGGGAAAAACAATTTAGTTTCTTAAAAAAAAAAATTTCCGCAGAAAAATTTTCGAGTTCGGGCCCCCCGAAAAAAATTTCTATATACGCCCCTGACGTCACTACTTGTTGCAAGCGACGATATGTGTTAACAAGAAGGAAGAAAATTAACAAAAAAATATAAAAATAAAATGTTAACCCTTTATAAAAGTGAAATATACAAATAATAAATACCTTTTAAGAGCGAGATGTGTGTGTGTGTGTGTGACGTTTTATTCTCACTAATTTCATCGCACTAGTAGAGATGCAGATCAGTTCACAATTAAAAAAAAATTTATTTTCTTTGATCATAAGGATGACACATTTTTTTCTGAAAGCTTCTTCTTCTGAAACAAAACAAAAATAATTATTAATTAATATTATTTTTTATCTTCTTGTATTACCATATTTTAAATATTCAATAAAGATTATTTTATTAAATAATTGTTTTATTTATCCCTCAATCCTTTTTCCAAATATTCTTTTTAACTACAGTAGATAGGATTATTTTATTCAAACCCTCTTAAAAAGGATTCCATATTAATAAATTTCAAAGTAGGAGGCAATATTTGTTTGATTATCTGATATGGTTAAATTCTATCCTATCTTTAAATAGAGGAATAAAATTTACTCTCGCACCCCCTATAACAGTGGTTTCCAAACTTTATGTTACCACGCCTCCCTTAAAAATAATTAATCTTATGACGCCTCCCCCCCCACCCCTTTTTATAAAATAATACAAAAACAAAAATTTTTAATGCTAAAAAATATAAATTTATATAAAAATATTTTTTTATTTATTCTTATTTATATTAAAACTAGTAATGATTTGGAAAATTGGTCCGGGTGGCCGATAATCGCGCCTCCCCTTAGACTAGTCCGCGCCTCCCTAGGTTTGGAAAACGCTGGTATAAGGGTATTTTATGGCTGGTGGAATTTATATCAGGAATGAAAGTTAGAAGAAAACGCAACCAGAATTTTTTCTTTAAAAATATATTTTATCAGCTGACGTTTCGGCCTTGGACAAAGCCATCCTCGGATGACCACTAACAGCTGCCGAAACGTCAGCTTTTAAAATATATTTTTAAAGAAAAATTCTGGTTGCGTTTTCTTCCTGAAGAAAAATATTTTTCTCAAATCTTATTTTCACGCCCTAGGGGGGTGCCTAACTTTCAACCTTCTAACTCAATTCCTTCATGCTTTAAATTGAACCCAAACAGACTGACAGACAGAACATGTAGCGAAAACCATTTTTTGGAGGGGACTTCAAAACGTGTATATCCATCAAAGTCTCGACATCGAATTTTTGACATGAATCCAATACTTTCTCTCTCTCTATATATATATTAACTTATACACATAGGTAAGAGAAAGTAAAAATTCAAATCCTAATTGAGATTAGTTCTATATAGTACAAAAAGAAGCTGTAACTCACCCCAGTAAAATTCTAAGTGGACTAATCATTTCTTACTTTTCTACCTAATGAAAAAAATCCCTACAAAATTCTGCAAGGGATTCGATTGGTTCCTGAGTTATCCAGTGTTATTATCATCTGTTTATGAGAGTTTAGAAATCTTCAAAAATTAATTCCGCCCCAGTAATAAGAAATTTTAGAATGACATTAAAATGTTTTTATCCCACTATGATATTTGCTAAATATTGAATATAAATTTTAACTCAAACGGAATGCACTTTTTTTTTTAATAAAAGTATTAAAAAACATTAATATCTTTGTGGATTATAGGGGATGGGGGCATTAACCCCCCCCCCCCCCCGATTTATGCCCTTATACCTCCCTCCTCCCCCCTCTTTAAGGAAATGCGAGCCTTCACCGATAAATTACTCTCAAAATAATTTGAATACATTTATAAATAATTATTTTAATTTATTTTGAAATTATTTTATTTTGAATTTTACCCTTTCCCCTGAGTAAAAGTATATTAAGGAAATATGATTAACAAAAATAGAGGCCAAATAGAAAGAATATAATGACTTAAGAAAAGATTTTAAAAAAATGCCCTCAGGCTTGGTGTAGTTGGTAGCGAGCAGGCCTTCTATACCGAACGTCGAGGTTTCGGACCCCTGGCAGTCCGAATTGGATACCAAATGGCTTAAATAGAAATGCCTGGATCCCCAATATGTATATTATTAATTAATAACGGTTATCGTATAGTCTTATATGGCCTGAGTTGCAGAAAAGAATGTGTGAAAGTGAATGTGAGTGTTGAGTGTGAATGAAAAAAAAGTGTGAGTGTATAAAAAAAAAAAGATAAAAAATAAAAAACTAATTTTTTTTCAATGACACCTACACTCCCCCTCCCCCTTTAAACAGCTCATATTCTCCCTCTACCCTTAGTGACAAAATATTTAATTTCATATTCAAAAGAATCGTTTTTCGCAGTCAAATTATTTGTTTCTATTATTTTTTTTTTTCAACAATAAAATGCATATTAATTACCTTTAATAAGACACTCAAGAGGGTGTGTTGGCTGACGAAGTGGCCAGGGTGGGTTACACTATATTAATTATTCACTTGAAATCACTTTAACTTGGCGCCTGCCAGCAGGCCACGCACTCGACTGAACGAGAGACTTGTCTCTCTTTGTTTTGAAATAAAATAGATGAAAATAGCAATTCCCTTTTTATTAAAAAGAAAAAAAAAACCTTTTACTCTAATCTAACTATATTTAGAACTGGAAAAGAATGTCAACAAGTGATTTGGAATATTCCAAGGCCTTTCTTAAATAATCAACCCTTCATCCCCCAAATCCAAATAATAATCAACGATATTTTTTTTTTTAATGTTTTCTATTTATTTGGCTTCGATTTAGCTAAGAAAAATTAAAAAAAGATTCTTTTCAATTTTTCAACCCCTTATCCAATTAAAAAAAAAAAAAAAACCCTTATCCAATCCTAATAAATAAAATAATTAACAATGCTATCGCCTTCGGCGAGCTTCGCGTCTAGTCAGAAAAAAAATTAAAACCCTGAGAAACTTCCCTGGATCCGCATTTGGGTTTTACACATAGTATAATTTTCTAGAATGAGTCTTACTTTAAGCCAGTGGTTTCCAAACTATGTTACAACGCCTCCCTTAAAAATATTTAATCGTATGACGCCCACCCCCCACACATTTAATAAAATAATACAAAAACAAAAATTTTTAATACTGAAAAATATAAATTTATATAAAATTTTTTTTTTTATTTATTCATACGACACCCTGTATTTAATTTTAGTTAAATAATTTTCGAGGTCTATTCATTTAAATAAGATATTATTATTCAATACCTCAATTCGGATTTGACTAAACATACTCAGACATTTGTTAAATATAATTTTATATAATCGATGATGACAAATAATTAAGAAATTAAAAATATGATTTTTTATTTTCATCCCCCAGAGAAGCCCTTCTGTAAATTGAATCTTTCAACCAACCGCCCCCACCAAAAATCGCATCCGGTCCCATGCGACAAAAAAGTATTTAAATTGAATTGGGAACCAATAATTTTAAATAAATAGAGACGGGGTCAGAGATGCCTAAAAAATCGCCCCCATCAACAAAATTGCATTAATCCGTCCCTGTTAAATATATATATTTGTATGTAATATGGAGCTAAGTAGCTAATTAAAGAAAAGAATAGATGAATATTCAAGTAATTTTGCCCCTTTGGTATTTTGCTTTGCTTCAAATAGAGAATTAAAATAATTCAAATTAGAATTTTTACGCCAATTCATTCACATAATGGATATTTTTTTTTTTTAATTACATACTTGATTTGTTTCTAATTTGAAAGATATAATAATTCTTCTTTGTCCAATTTGTTTGTTTCTTTTTGATAATTGTAAAATTGAATGAAAAATATTTGTTGATGTTTTTTTTTTAAATTTAAAAAAATCTTTCTATTTAATCAAGTGATTTTTATGGAAAATTTTATAGAAAAGAATAGATGAATATCTTCTATTCAAGTATTATAATTTACCCCCTGGATACATCTCAATATATTTCATTATTAATTGATAAGGGATGAAGAATTGAGAGGTTTTTTAGATTAATTAAGGTATTTTGAAATTGTCTGTATGATTATACATTAGAATTCTCAAAATTAAATGATAGAGAATTTTATATAATTTATTTGATTCAATGGCTAATTTCCAAACCCACTACCTATCGGAAAAACCACCCTTAATACATAACCGATCAAATAGAAAAAAAAATTTTCTAGATCAGACAAAAAGTAATTATTATATCTTCCACGTTAGAAACAAATCAAGCAAACAAAGTAGGCTAAGAGTCTAATAAAAAAAATTATGAGTGCGACTAGTACTCGAAACGTCGGCAACAAAATATAAAGGTTTTTATTTCCCCTGGCTGCTATCTCCGGGAAGGCTCCAGTCCGTTTCTTTTAATTATTTTTTAATAATATAATGTCTGAATGAATTGAGGTAAAAATTCTAATTTAAATTATATCAATTGAAGCAAAGGACTAATTATAAATACCTTTTAATTTGAAGGCTTATAATAGAAGCAGGGAGATGAGATCAATCGCCTGGATTCTTGCTCGAGGTAAATGCAACTGAAAATCTTGTGCTTTGCTTTGCTCGTAATAATGATGACTGCATGGTTTTTTTTTTCCTAAGCTCCTTCTTCTGAAACAAAAGAAATATTTATTTTTTTATCTTCTTTTATCGTCATATTTAATAAAGATTATTTTATTAAATAATTGTTTTATTTATCCCTTAATCCTTTCACAAATATAGAGTGTTTAATTATTAAATAGAGGCTCAATTATGAATGAATATATATATATATATATATATATATATATAAGGAGATGCGTTAGCCGAGGGGGTTCGAATTATATTTAAAACTACAAAGGAAATAAATTCACGAAATGAATGAAGGATATACAGACTTGTAGCATGTTACGACTCAGATACGTAAACAAATTAAAAAAATTCATCTTAATTTTTTAAACTAAATTAGGGGAGGCGAGTGGAGAAACTGCTTAAGATAAGCACGGATTCAGAGAGTGAAAAAAATTCCACCTCCAAACACTTTTTACTATACCATTGACAAGAGATAAAATTTAATAAGAATCTATATTTTCAATAATATAGACCTAGTTAATTATTAATTATAGACATTTTGTAATAATTTTAAAAATACTGTACAGTATTTTTATTTTTAATAAATAAATAATAACAAAAAGAAGATAGGAATATTAAATATCTATCTATTATGTAATTTAAGGTGATTTTAAGCAATACAAGATACAAAATAATAAATTTCTGTGAAATTACTTTAGTCCCTTGTGGACGAAAACAGAGAAAATGCTTAGTTTTAAGAAAATTTTGAAAATTCTCAAAGTTCTAAGGCGAAGGACCCACGTTCCTGTTTTACAAATGAGTTCAAATTTTGCAGATATTATTACTTTCTCTTACCTGTTAATATATAGGAGAGAAAGTATTGAATTCATGTCAAAAATTTGATTAGTGATGAGAAGTGGCTGTAGACTTTGAATAAGACTTAGCAGCCAAGGAATTAAATAAAAAACTTTTATTTAATTGTTAATCTTCAACGTTTCGGTCGCAAATCAAGACTTTCCTCAGGACGATTAATTGT
The DNA here is from genome assembly GCA_023213315.1 of Euborellia annulipes. NCBI lineage: Eukaryota > Metazoa > Arthropoda > Insecta > Dermaptera > Anisolabididae > Euborellia > Euborellia annulipes. Next base: position 8,658 of record JAKCPI010000669.1, read on the forward strand.
TAGAATACAAGATTGACAGTATTATATTTAGTTATCATTTCAAATTATACAATATTTATTTTTAATGTGTTGTTGTGGTGATTGTTATTAGGATTGATTTGGGGTGGTTTATAAGAAATAAAAAATTATAAATTATAATCTATATGTATAAGTAAGAGTGAGTGACTTCCTCGCTTAGGGCTTCTTACAATCAATCGTCCTGAGGATGGTCGTGATTTTGCAAATATCAGTGGAGATGTCTAAGAAAATCTGGAAAAATCTCAAAATTAACATAAGTGAAATATTTTTTCCGCTCTCTATTTATAAGGAAAAATAGTAATAATATTTTAATTGGGAAATACCACCCTCTGGTTTCATTATTAAAAATAATAGATAATTTTATAACTTAGAATATATATCAAAATAAAATCTTAACCCTTTATGAAAATGAAATATGCAAATAATAAATACCTTTTAATTGGAGTGTGTGATGTTTTATTTCCCAATAGAAGAGAGGCACTTTGCAGAGAGATGAGTTCAATCGACTGGCCCCTTGCTCGAGGTGAATCAAACTAAATGAATTGCTTGCTTGCTTTCTTATCTTCGTATTTGCTCTTTCTTTGATCATGTTGATGTTGATCATGTTGATGACGAACATGGATGATCTCTCATCTGAAACAAAGAAATATTTATTTATTGATATTATTTTTTATCCTCTTCTATCATTATATTTTAAATATTTAATAAAGATTATTTTATTAAATAATTGTTTTATTTATCCTGGAATCCTTTCCCAAATATTCTTTTCAAATACTGTATATTAGAATATTTATATTAGGATATAATTATTTAATTAATAATTAATCTTATTTGGGCATGTCGAAATAAAAGAGAAAGTAAAAAAAAATCAAAAATTCAATTTTCATAATAGAAATAAGTTTTTTTAGTTAAAAAATAATATTTAATTTATCTTTTGTTAGTCAAGATTAAAAAATAAAATAGATTATTATAACTTAAGATGTTTTTTCAAAAATCAAATAATTAATCGGCCGGCGCCCTAGGATAAGGGTAGTCCACCCGCCGCGAAAGCGTGGAGGTCCTGGTTCGACTCCAGGGGGTGTAATTTTGCCTAATCTTAAGCAGAAATATATCTCGCAAATTTGCTATCTTAATCGTTATATTGACTGGCTAATGAACAGACTATTTGATCGTTGGTTGAAAAAATTCCATATTTTTCAAACTAGGCTCTACCTAGTTAAAATAATTAAAATTAAAAATTTTATATGAAAGTAAATTTCATTCAATATTTCAAAGTCTCCTTTCATATGAATTATAAATTTTACCCCTCTATTTCTCCCGAACCGTTCACTTCAGCGTGATTATGTACTAGACAATTTTTGTTTGTAATTTAATTTCGATTATTTTTATGTAGATGAATTTTTGGGTAAAACCGCATAGTTTTCGAGATTTTTGTGAAAAACCATTTTCCAGCAACTTTACCGGCTTATTCCCGCCAGAGGCCCCGGTACTGAAGGTGCTGACTCTAGAGTCAGACCATACTAAAATGCAACCTCTTGCCCATTTTTGTCGCCAGCTCTTGGAATACTAGTGCAGAGAGAGACTCGAAGTGTGCCGAGATGGGGATGCTCGAGGCGAGAAAGTCAATATGAACGGAGAAGTCGTTCGTCCCTGTAAAAAATAAATATATATATCTATTATTAGGTTTTTCATAACCAATATTTTAAAAATTAATATCTTTCAAACAAAAAATGATAAAAAAAATTCTAAAAATATCGGCTTGGTCATAAGGATGTGTTTTGTACTTAAAGCATAAGATCTCAATTTTGATCACGATGAAGATTTGGTTGGTACCTTTTCATGTGGACGGCCACAATTATATACCGACCAAAGCACCCGCATGCGTTTTCCATGTGATTATTTCATTGTTATTAAAAAAAAGTATGATAATGGATCTTTTGTAGCCAAACGTAGAAAAGAAATCCTATAAAAATTTTCATTTTCTTTTATAAAAAATAATCATTTAAGAAAACGAGAGCTTAATCCTCTGTAATTATTTGATTTGAAATGGCTAAATATGATATAAACTCCCCAGCAAGAATTGCTCACCTTGACTTCTTCGCTTTTTAGTTGTAAGCGCAAATTGACGCCTCGTATAGTCAGTGGAAAAATCGTTTTTGCCAAGGTTAGAGGCCTCTCTATTCAACACCCTCGCAGTAGAAATCCGAAGCGAACTGCCTGTGAATGATTCCAACTGTTCGATCCATCTTGATCCTGGTCTTTTTCCCTGGACGTTGCCCTCTATATTGATCTTTTCCAGGTCAGTTTCTCTGTGTACCAAAGTAGCGCAGAATGCGATTGAAAACAATAGCGCATTTTTACTCCCCAGCTTCACGGAGATAGAGAGTTGGATCAAAGGTAAGAAGAATCTTGGAAGAAGTCTAAAATAAAAGAAAATAATTTATATATATATAATTATCAAATAATGAGAATTAAAATTATTTATATATATCCTACTACAAAGAAATAAAAAATTAAATCATTTCAACTCATTAATATCATTTAAAATTATAAATAATTAATATAATTAAAAAAAAAGTTAAATAAAATGTTTTACTATTCAACCTTAAATATCCACCCTTCTCCCAATAAAGAAAAAAGAAAAATTTTAAAATAAGATTAATAGAATAAAAAAATTAAAAAAATTTTGTTTTTATGTTTTTGAATTTAAAATTTTACAAGAGTCAAGATATATAAAATTTGGCTTGAATTTTAGTTTTCTCTTTAGCTCCAGTATACTTGAAGTTTGTAAATACTTTTAAATAAAGAAAGAAATAAAAGAGGAATCCAAATTTTGTCATTAATTGACTCTAGGACCATCTTGCTATAAAGCCATGATAGTTACTAATTATTAATATTATTAGAAAAATAGAGAGATGAAAATAAATAAACTGACCAAATGGCAAAGTGAGATGACGATGAGTTAACTTGGATCAATGACAAGAAGAATCCTCGAAGGAATTCTGAAATAAAAAGTAAAAAGAAAATATAATTATCAGCTAATTTAAATTAATTTTTTTTTCATTTTTTTTTTTATGTCTGTTAATCAAATTATTGTATTAAATTATTAAGGCTTACTTTGTTTAATGATATTTAATCGATCTCCATTTTCTTTGAAATATTCTGGCTTAAAACAGCTGAAGTTTTTTTTATCTCTCTATAAAATATATATTATTATATATTATATATATGAAAGCTGGCCAAATGGACACTTGTCTAAGGCCAAATGAAAATTAATGAATGAATATATATATATGGGTGATTCTACGCTATTTGGATTTTTTGTGTCCAGAAACCAAATATACTCTGTTCAATTTAATATTCATGATTTCCTTAGTTGACATTATTTTCGTATCTGTAATGATAAAGGCCAGAAGATATTTTAATTTTTTTGAGTTTTATTAGCACCAGAAGAAATATGTTACCTGAAGAATGACACTATTGGCAGAATTGTGAAAATTAAGCTAGGAAAGTGACAGACAATTAACTATTTATAATGAAAGCTGAATTAATATTAAAAAAACATACATATTATAGCTATAAGATATTAAGGAAACAAAATTTCGTCCCTACCCGTGGGCGGGTATTTTCCTGACAGAGTTTTTTTTTTATTCCATTTTTTGGCATCGAAGGCCATTTAGACCCCGTATCTATTTATTTCAATTGGATTGGTAGCTAAATCCAATTGAAATAAATTTTTGTCGCATTAGACGGGATGCGAACCCTTGAATTTGCCAGAATAATGACAGCCAAACTAATGACAAAACCACACATTACGTTAAAAAAAACAATACGCGTCCTTCTTGCCAAAGTTTCGACGTAATTCATGACATTTACATACAATAAACATTGCATTGTACAAATGTAGAGTTAGGTAACGATAAAATATAAAGAGATTTACTTACCAGAAGAAATATTGCATCGACTGGCCCAAACACACTTTATGACAATTCAACAATAACTGAAGCTATATTATTTGAATTATGCTCAACGCCGTTAGCTTGCTTCTTACTTCAGACTATACTACGCCTGTTATTCATGGCCATTGTTATCCTTTGGCAGTTTTTATGATAAATTTTTATCTTTTAATTTTTCCAGAATAGATGACATCATTTTTAGGTCACGTGAAAACAAGTATTTTTTTTATAATAACAATTACTTTTAAAATGTATTTTCATTAATTATGTTTTGGGGTTTACTTATGTTTATAATTATGGTAAAAAATATTATGTCAAGTTAATAAATAAATGAATGTCGAACAAAACTAGTAAAAAAACTAGAAATGGGACACCCAGAATACTGACATTTATGACTATTTTCAACTATTAATTCCTAAAATGAAACAGTTATCGTGAATTGACTAAATGGCCCCAATAAAACACGATATTCTTTATTATTTAAGAATACAGTATCAATGATATAATTATTTTAACATATATTTTTTCCACTGACCAATAAAATTCAAATAGCGTAGAATCACCCATATACATATGTGATCTATAAACTTCAAATGAAAGGGATGTCTTTTGGTCTAAATCACTTCTAAAATAAAAAAAATAAATAAATTTAATATTAAAAGATTAGTCCCTGACGGCCGGAGTTAATTTAAAATAAAAAATTAGTGTTTTGATTTTGTTATATTTGTTAATCAAAAATTATTTAGGCTCACCTTGTTTCATGTTTCATTTCTATCTATTTGAAGAATAAAATTCTATGATATATATATATTTGAGTGACATAATGTTCTCTCAGAGCTCCAAACATATGAGTTGAAGTGGAGTCTTTTGAACCAAATCACATCTAAAATGAAAAAATAAATCATTTAATAATAATTTTTAACATAAATAATTATATAAAGATTTGAAATAATGAGTGATTAAAATACTATCTTAAAAATAACAAAATCCAAAAATGATTTATATAAATACTTCTAAACATGTAAGTAAATTATTTGTATTGTTTAATCTTGATAGAAATAGTTTGATTATTATATGTTTTTTCCCTTCAACTGATCTTACCTCAAAAGTTCAATCTTTATAGGAATTATAATGTCAAAAAGTTCATTGAATAATAATTTTACAAACTTGGGATAAACGAAATAAGAAAAATAATTTTAAACAAAACACATAATTATTTAAACAAATTAAAAATTAAAGGAAAAAAAAAAATATTTGTCAAAGTGAAGGTAATAGTGAATGAGTTAATAAAACGAATAATCTATTTGATTTATATAATTTGAATACCGAATTAATTGTAAAATAAATATTAAATGATTAAAAGAAATAAAATATTAAATAAAAAAATGGAAAAATAAAATTTGACAGACTGGCAAAGAAAGGTTATCCTGTTGAATCACGTGTTTAGAATATTTTTAATTTTAATTTATTGAAAATAATAATCCTGAACCAATTAAATAAATATTTAAATGCATTACTGACCTTTAAAAATGGAAATAATTAAGATGAAATATAAATAAGTTGAATTGATGACATGTGAGAAATAATTTAGCCGGTTTCTTTAGCAAAGTCATGGATGAGATAAAGAGACGATGCATTCGCTTGCGTTTTTAATGGAGTCAAAGTCAAAGCAATCGAGCTTCTTGGATTTTTATTCCTCTTGAAATAATTAAATAAAATTATTATAATTCAAATAAAAACAATTAAATATAATTCATTTTATTAATTTAAAAAATGAGATTATAAAGGCTGTGACAATCTCAATTGAATTGGCATGGGCGTAACTAGGGGTCATTAGGGGGTGCCGGGGGGCCTGCCCCCTGAAGGCTCGTGCCCCCCCCTCCCCCAGAAAGCTTCTTGCCCCAAGAAAAATTGAGAAAATATGGGGCTTTCCAGGCCCACCTGAGGTTAGCTGGTCCCATGCCCCCCCCCCCCCCCCAGCGAGGATGGCTGGTCCCATGACCCCCCAGCAAAATTCTCTAGTTACGCCCATGTGAATTGGTTGCTCCAAATATTTTTTATTTAATTAGATTTTTATTTTGCATTTTTATAAGAATATTGTAATCACGATTAGTCACAGTCTGTCGGCCATTTAAGTGTATTTTTTCTAACAGATGGCGTCTAGTGACTCTTTTTGATCTTCCTTGAAAAAAAAAATCAATAAATGCCCCCGTGCCTTGGCTACCATGCTGGCCAGGGCCAGTGGCGTCATTTCAACTTTTTCTTGGGGGGGGGGGGGAACATTTTTTTCTTAAAATTTACTTCTTTGATGACGTTTTTGTTTATAATTTCGTTAATAATTTTTTAATAATGAATGATTTTTAGAAAGCCAAAGAACTATAGAATATCTGTAAGGGATGGCCGAGGAGCCCTACCCTAAATAAAAAAAAAAATAAAATAAAAGCCGTTTTAGAGCACATTTTCTATTAAAATCTATTTTTCTCTATATCTCTAAAATTGTGCCTGATGGGGCAAAACTGAAATGATATTTGAATTCAGCATGAAAAATACTTCTAGAATTTCATAACTTTATTCTTGTGAAAGAAAAAAAGTTCATTTTTGTCGACAAATAGACAATCTCCAGCCAAAGAAATTTCTTTATTTTATCAAAAGAATGATGGTAAGCTAATAAATAAATTGTCCAAAAGCCCTCGAATTTTAAGTAAATTAAGAGATATTTATTTAGTGTCCTGCCGGCCAACCATGGGCGTATCTACAGAATTTGGCTGGAGGGGGGAGCATGGGACCAGCTATCCTTCGGGGGCCTGGAAAGCCCCATATTTTCTCAATTTTTCTTAGGGCAGGGAGATTTCTGGGGAGGGGGGGGGCGGCAACCCCCTAGTTACGCCCATGCGGCCAACCATTCCTTAAGGTGCGATTATGTTGGAGCTGTGATAAGCGATAAGAGCGTCGATAAGAGCATTGCGAAGAAAATGGAAACATGCTTTTGAATAGAGCTGTTTATATTGGAGCTGCGCCAGGGCCCGATCTAGGGGGGGGGGGGGGGCAGTGGGTGCATGTGCACCGGGCGGCAGATATCAGGGGGCGACAATTAAAGAAAGATTTACTAAAAAAAATGTAAAATGATATGAATTTTGTATAGAAAATTCAAGGAGGGGGCGGCAAATTAAATTTTGTTCCCCCCTAAAAAATCTCGTAGTTCCGGCCCTGAGCTGCGTTGAGAATTTTTCTTTGATCCCGATTCATTTTCTTTGCTCTAATCGACGCTCTGATCGGAGATGGATATAGACATTTTAATAAGTGAAGTATTTCTAGGCCCTCATTGGGGAATAAAAAGAAAAATTTTCATAATATATTTTTCTAGACAAACTATTGAATGAAGTGGCACAAAAAACAGAAACAAATTGTAAGTTAATCTACAGTATTTGTTTGACGTTTTTCTGCCATTTCAATTCAATCAACTTTTAAATCTATTATATTTAATATCTATTATATTTAAAATATTTAATATAATATATAGAGGGCTCGCTGGTGTAGTGAGCTAGGGTGTCAGCTTCTGCAAAGAAGATCCCTGTTCAAATCCTTGGCATGCGGGATTTTTCATTAAATAAAAATATTTATTTAATGTAAACAAATCCTCAAGCAAGCCCTGGATTGGAATATAGGATCTTTCCACAATAGCCCTCAGGCAACTCTACGAGGAGAGGGAGTTGCTGTGACATCCCGTCCTGTGGAAGGTTCCGTCTCAGTGATGCATTCTTAGAAAGGAGTAGGCTACACGCCGGTGCTGAGAGAGTCCCTCCTCAAACTAGGACATCCTCCATAGCATAGAAGAGGTTGGATAAAAGGAGCCGGTTGGAACCAGAAATAAGGATTAGTTCACTAGCTAGAGACGAGAGCAGGAGGAGGAGCTAGAGATAGAAAATGAAGTAACTTCACGGGGTGCCGGTAGATGGCTACGGCCAGAGGCCGGTTGGGTTTGAGGTGTGTGTCTCCGTACACGTAAGCACCTCGGGTAAATAAACGGGGATCCCGATAGGAATTTTCAAATAAATAAATAAATATAATATATAATGATAATAATGGTTTATTTAATTAATAAACAAATTTATTAATAATTTAATGGGGCTCGCTGGTGTAGAGTGCTAGAGCTAGGGTGTCGGCTTCTACAAAGAAGATCCCTGTTCAAATCCTTGGCGTGCGGGATTTTTCATTAAATAAAAATATTTATTTAATGTAAACAAATCCTCAAGCAGGCACTGGATTGGAATATTGGATCTCACCACAATAGGCCCCATGCAACTCTACGAGGAGAGGGAGTTGCTGTGACATCCCGTCCTGTGGAAGGGACGTAAAGAAGATTCCCTCTCAGTGATGCATTCTTCGAAAGGAGTAGCCACACGCCGGTGCTGAGGGAGTCCCTCCTCAACTAGGACATCCTCCCTAGCATAGAAGAGGTTGGATAAAAGGAGCTGGGTGGAACCAGAAATAAGGATTAGTTCACTAGATAGAGACGAGAGGAGGGGGAGGAGTTAGAGATAGGAAATAACGTAACTTCACGGGGTGCCGGTAGATAGCTACGGCCAGAGGCCGGTTGGGTTTGTGATGTGTGTCTCCGTGCACGAAAGCACCTCGGGTAAATAAACGGGGATCCCGATAGGAATTTCAAATAATAATTGGGAAATAAAATAAACACTTTTGGTTATAATAACAAAGAGAGGTGACCGACCATAGATTGTAAGAAGCCCTAAGCGAGCAAGTCACTCTTAATACATATAGCTTAGTAAATATTGTATAATTCACAATAATAATTAAATATAATACTGTTTATCTTGTATTCTAACAATTAATTGTAAGTACATTCATCATATTGTTAAATAATATAAATATTGTAAAAAAATTATATCATTGTTAATAAATATTATACAATTTGTTCTAAAAATAAATATTCTGACAGGTCCTGAGCAAGGTCGTAATTTGCGACCGAAACGTCGACGGTTAACAATTAAATAAAAGTTTTTATTTAACTCCTTGGCTGCAAAGTCTCCTACACCCAATGAAAGGATTTTTAGAATTTTAATATAAGCTAGTTTATTGAAATATTTTAAAAGAAACCAAAATAATTCGATTTGAGAATTTGCTATCTTGAATATTGTTTTGGAAGGCTGAATAAGTTTAAAGAGAAGATGACTAATATTATTGATAATCCTGAAAATAATAAGAATTTATTTGGATTTAATTATCAGAAACAAAAGGCAAGTCGAAATCGTTGAATGCGATATCCGTTGTCTTTTTCTTTTGAATAGGCGGGAACAAACTCAATGGGCTAATCTGAAAAGATAGGAATTACAAAACATAATAAGACAAAAGTTAAGAGACATAACTTATTGAAATATAGATCTCGAAAAATATTTAAAAGAATTCTAATCATGGATATGAATTTTCAATTTACATAAAAAATAATAAGCTTAATATCTCTAAATACTAATTCTAAATAATAATAACTAGGGACCGGATTTTTAGGTTCGATTCGACTCGTTTTTAAGTTTTTGTAACACCCAAAATAGGTTTTTTTTTTTTTCTTTTTTTTAGGTTTTCGCCCAATAAAACGCATTTAGCTGATTTCAGGTACGGTTGGTCTCGTTTTTAGGTTTTTGAAACTCCCAAAATAGGTTTTTCAATAAAACGCATTTGGGGGGAAAAAAGTTTTAGTTAATTTTAAATATGTACAGAAATTTGTAAAAAAATTTATTTTAATTATAATTTTTTTTTTTTAATTTTAAAAAATATAATTGTAAAATTCTTATGGGAAAAAAGTTTTATTTAATTTTAAATACCTATGTACAAAAATTATAAAAAAATAAAAAATAAGGCACCTAAAACATTATATAAGAAAATTAAATAATTCTGGAATTTTGGATTTTTTTTCTCAATCTAAAAGCACCAATAAATTTAAAAAAATCTCGGTAGATGAGTTTTCTAATTTTGGTGATTTTAGGTGGCCCGAACCCATTTAGGTTTTTTAGGTTTTTTAAAATTTGGTTAAACAACTCCAGAACACATAAGTCGAAAAAGTAATTTCTCCATTTCGCGTTTGGAGTCAAGGAAAGCAAAAGGTGAAAACTTAAGAATCCGGTCCCTAATAATAACAATCCGGTGGATCCTAGAAAATATCTCCGTTGGACAAGAAATTTTTTTTCTTGGGGTGTAGAAAAGTCCACATTTTTGTATATAAATAGTGTACAACGTTTCTACTACTTATTCTGCAGCCTTTATTAAATACTGTGCACTTGAGAACAGCTGCAGAATAAGCAGTCGAAACGTTGTAAACCAGGGGCGTATATAAGGGGGGGGCGAGGGGGCTCGGCCCCCCCCCCCCCCTCGAAATTTCCCAAACATATATACATATATATACAGACATCAGCGCAACAAATTTTTCCGCAGGATGGAAAACTCTGGTTCTGCAAAGGAAAAAATGTTCCTCAAAAAATTTCGTGTGAAAAAAAATTAGTTTCTTAAAAAAAAATTCCGCAGAAAAATTTTCAGCCGCCCCCCCCCCCCCCGAAAAAAATTTCTATATACGCCCCTGTTGTAAACTATTTATATTTTTAATAAATAATTAATAGAAAAATGTGGGCTATAATTAAAAATTCCCCAAATATCCGTTTATTTGTAAATATTTCGATCTCAGTGATATGGAATCATCTTCAATACAATCAACATATGTTTTGCAAATTGTTAATTTTTTTTTTCCACATCCAATATTTCTAGAATGCTCAGCTATATTAGATGGGAAAAATTAACGATTTGTAATACATGTGTTGATTGTACTGAAGATGATTCCGCCCGCGGGAAACTTAGGTTCCGCAAAAGGGGGGATTTTTCCGCGGGGCGGCAAAAATTTCGTCTCTCTAAAAAAAAAGGTAAAATGATTTTTACTTAGGTTCCGCAAAAGGGGGATTTTTCCGCGGGGCGGCAAAAATTTCGTCTCTCTAAAAAAAAAGGTAAAATGATTTTTACGGCAGGGAAAAATTTCCCCGCAGGGCGGAAAAATTTATTCCGCAAAAGGGGAAATGTTCAGCGGAGCAAAAAATTTCGTGTCTCTAAAAAAAAGATAATATGATTTCAAAAAATTTTTCTGCAGGGCGGAAAACTTGGGTTCCGCAAAAAAAATTTCGTCTCTCTTAAAAAAAGGTAAAATAAATAAATAAAAAAAATTTCCACGGTCGGGAAAAATTTTTTTATATTTTTCTGCAGGGTGGAAAACTTTGGTTCCGCAAAAACAAAATTTTTCGCAGGAAGGGGTGGAAAAAATTTAGTTTCTTTAAAAAAAAAAAATTTTCCACAGAAAAACTTTTGAGTTAAGCCCCCCCCCCCCCCCGAAAAAATTTCTATATACGCCCCTGATAGGAAATATAAGTTTCGATTATGGTTTCGGCCGAAACTAAGATTGAGGCCAAACATTCGGTTTCGGCTGAAAATCTTGTTTCGATCGGACCCTAGCTTCTTGTTAAAAAAAAAACACATTTTTCGAAGATAGCTAAATTTAAATGAGCAAATAAATATTTTTATAAATGAACATAAAATAGATCTCCTAATTTCATTATTGAGAGTTTATTTGGTTGCTTACTTTTTTTGTGCGTACTTCAGCCATCGAAAAATCTTTGAAAAAGGCAGTCCCCTGTAGAGCAAGGAGTGAATGCAATCGAATAGTTGGGTCTGGTTGAAGAAGTCGTCTCAGTAAATCGCGTGCAGAGTCTGAGGCTTGAATTTCATCTGTCCATTCCGGAAATACTGCCTGAGCCGGCAAATACTGTACACAGACAAACATTGCAAATCATTAATAAGAAATGCATGAAATTTAATAATTATTTCACAATCTTTTTAATTGGGGTTCGAATTTCAAAAATATCTCAAAATCCTTCAAGTAATTTTTAAAATCAATTTAATATTTCACTTATTTAAGAAACAAATTTTAGCTTGAAATAAAGATTTGAGGCTCTTTTCAGTCTTAATGTGCATACATTAAAAACATAATCTACATGCCAAATTTCAGCTTATTAAGTCTGGAAATTGGGTTGAGTGTTGGTCACTCCGTCAGGGAGATCTCTTTTTTACTTTCTCTTATCTCTATATATATGTTAATATATATAGAGAGAAAGTATTGGATTGATGTCAAAAATTCGATGTCGAAATTTTGACTGGATATACACGTTTTGAGGTCCCCTGAATCCAAAAAAGTGGATTTTCGCGAGCATGATCTGTCTGTGCTGTGTGTGTTTTTCAATTTTAAGCCTGAAGGAATTGAGCTAGGAGGTTGAAATTTTATATTTAAGTTAGGCACCCCGTGAAAATAAGCTTTTAAACAAAATCGGCCGAAAAGTACTAGTACTTTACTGATGTACTTTTTTTAGTTTTTTTTCGATAATTAATTTAATTGTGTACAGTTTATATACTCGTAGATATATTTTGTAATATTTTATTTAAAATAATATAAAATTTGATAAAAATCAGAGCCCTTGGGGGGGGGGAGTGCCCCCCCCAAATGACGTCACTGACTTCATAGGAAAGATAGGAGAAATGGTTGCCATGGTAACAAAATATAAATATTTTTCTGATTATAAATTTTACATCTTGAACGTACCCATAGCAACCATTTCTCCTATCTTTCCTATGAAGTACAAGAGTAAAGTGGTCTTCAAAATATTTCAAAGGCAAATTGAGAATATACATTTCAAAGAGCATCTAAAAAATAATTGAATTTAGAATTTTAATCAAAATCGTTGAAGCAAATTTTGAGAAAATCGAAAAAAACTGAAAAAGTACATCAGTAGAGTACTAGTACTCTTTGGTTGACTTTGATTAAAAGCTTATTTTCACGCCCTAGAAGGGTGCCTAACTTACCTGGTAAACATAAAATTTCATCCTTCTAGCTTAATTCCTTCATGCTTTAAATTGAACACAGACAGATAGACCATGTGGCGAAAAACACTTTTTTGGATTCAGGGGACCTCAAAACGTGTATATCCATCAAAATTTCGACATCGAATTATTGACATGAATCCAATACTTTCTCTATATATATGTATAGTAAGATATACATATAGGTAAGAGGAAGTAAATAGGGGGGGGGATCCCGTCACTGATGGCCATTGAGCTTCAAGTCAACAACCTTGGCCATATAAAGCCTAAAGAAAGCTTCCTGGATTTGAAACAGCCTTCAGTCGACACACATCATCATGATAACAAAATCCGATGATCCTATTATATAAATTAGACAGGGCTATTTTGTTGTTCCTCTTATTCTTTATAACGTATTTTATTCAATGAATGTTTAGAAGGCATATTTAATAAAAACAGTGAACTCATTCTTTTATAAACAAATTTCTCTGTTTTAATTTTGTGTGCCTGGATCCCCACCAGTGGCGTAGTGAGCTTAACTCGCGCCCGGGGCACAATACCTTTTGGCGCCCCCCCCCATTCGAAAACCATATAATATTATATATAAAATATACTCGCAAATTAATAAATAAATAACGTAAAATAAATAAAGTCAGAGGCTCAAGCTAGGCTTTAAATTTGAGACAAAAAATGTAGTTGAGAAAACAAGACTAGATTTTGAAATGTATATGATCACCCAGAAATCAATCAATTATAATAAAAATAAAAAATTATCCAGCAATTTTTTGTTTTGCGGACCATTTGGCGCCCCTTTGTGAGTAGCGCCCGGGGCATGATACCCCCCTTGCTCCCCCTCGCTACGCCACTGATCCCCACATATATCGTATTTCAAAAAGTCTATTTCAGGGGAGGTAAAGTCACACTAGTAAAATAAATATTTTTGAATGATTTCATTTTTACTTTCTCTTATCTCTATATATATGTTAATATATATAGTGAGAGAAAGTATTGGATTCATGTCAAAAATTCGATGTCGAGATTTTGATGGATATACACGTTTTGAGGTCCCCTGAATCCAAAAAAGTGGTTTACAACTTTTCTTCCTTCAGGACGTTTGACTATTTTCCATGTTTTATTTTTCATAAGAGAGTCATATTCTGATTTCATTGCTTTAATCCATTCATCTTTATCTTTTCTTTTTTCAATTTCTTTTATAGATTTAGGTTCTATATTTTCTTCCCTTTCATTTTCTTCATATTCATCTTTCGTAATAAAATTAGCAGCTTCATTGTATATTTTTCTTGGTCGCCCAGGATTTCCAGTTCTTTCAAGTCTTGGCCTTCCTGGTAACCTTTTTCTTATTCCATGTTCATCTTCAATCTCATCATTTGTTTCAGATTCATTTTCTTGTTCAAAAGTCACTATTTTTTCAGCTTCAGGTTCTTTATTTAATTCTGGTTCTTCTTGAAACTTTAGAATATTTTTAAAATTTGAATTTTCTTGGATTTAAGTCCTCTATAAATTTTACATCTCTTTTCTTAACTACTTTATTTGTTCTTTTATCCCATAAACGATAGGCTTTCGATTCTTCTGAATATCCTACTAGTACATATTCTTCCCCTTTAGATTGAAATTTTCCTCTTCCGGGAGCTTTTTCTAGGGCGATTACTTTACTCCCATATATTCTCATAAATCCTACATAAGGTTTACTTCCTGTCCATATTTCTATAGGGGATTTATTAGAAATACATTTTGTTGGACATCTATTTCTAATAAATGCCGCGGTATTAACTGCTTCCGCCCATAAATATTGGGGTAAATTTGATTTAATTAGCATACACTGAGCCATTTCAAACAAAGTCCTATTGGCCCTCTCAGCGACGCCATTTTGCTGAGGTGTATATTCGACTATTAGTTGCCTTTGGATTCCTTTACTTTTCAAATAATTAGAAAATTCATTAGATAAATATTCCTTAGCATTATCACTTCGTAGTTTTTTAATTTTATACCCCGTTTCCTTTTCTACTCGTTTTCTATATTCTTTAAATTTTTCAAAAATTTCAGATTTATTTTTAAGCATGTATACACAAATATATCTAGATTTATCGTCAATGAAAGTAGCAAAGTATTTTGTATTATTGTACAGTATTTGCCCCACTGTGTGACAACTTCTCTTGCCGAAGGGTAAGAGAAAGTTGTGTTCTGTGCGACCAGTCACACCAGATTTTTTATTTCATTTATATTTGTAATATTTTTTATATTCCAATGTTATATATATTTTTACAATGGGCGATGATTCCAAAGTGGTCCGCAAGATCATTTGGGTTGGCTGGTCTATATGGCCTCCGTCTCTTTGTTATTGGAGTTAATATCTGTTGAGAGATTTGAAGAAAAGAAAATAAATAAAACTGATCCATAGCTGTAGTTTTGAATGGATGAATTTAAACCGGTTCTCTCTGTCTCTCTCTTGTGTTTCCGGATCATTAAACTCGACTGGGATCAAGTTACCAGTCTATTAAAGCTTTTGTGGTTTGAATTATTATTATTATTAAGGGAATTTTTGATTATAGACCACATTTTGTATTAATTATTTATTAAAAGTATTTATATATATTTAATAATATAATTAAAAATTCTCATAATATGATTTTGTTACATTTCTATTGATTTCATTCACATTTTTATCTCTGACAATTATAGTAACGCCTAAATGATATGCAACCAAACATCATTTCCTTTTCTGGTTGCCTATTTATAAGGGATTTTTACATTAACTCTGAGAAAGAAAAGGATTTAATTTATTTCTTGAAAAAGAAGGACTCGCATCATCCACCTCAATTCTATCCAATATATTAAAATTCAAGATGTAAAATTTATAAACATGAGAAAATATTTTGTTACCATGGCAACCATTTTTCCTATCTTTTCTATGGAGTACAAGAGTATAGTGGTCTTTAGAAAATTTCAATGGCAAAATGAGAATATACACTTTAAAGAGCATCTAAAAAATAATTGATTTTTGAATTTTAATCAAAATCGTTGGAGCGGATTTTGAGAAAATCGAAAAAAACTGAAAAACTACATCAGTAAAGTACTAGTACTTTTTGGCCGATTTTGATGAAGAGCTTTTTTTCACGCCCTAGGAGCAGTGGCGTAGCGAGGGGGAGGGCAAGGGGGTCATCATGCCCCGGGCTCTACTCACAAAGGGGCGCCAAATGCTCCCCAAAACAAAAAGATTGCTGGATAATTTTTATTTGTATTGGAAAATATATATCAAATTTAGTGCCAGTGTAATATAATTTTGTATATTTTACACATAATACGACTATACAAATATAATCGTATTATATGTTTTTCGAATGAGGGGGGGAGGGGCTCTAAAAAGGTATTGTGCCCCGGGCGCGAGTTAGCTCGCTACGCCACTGCCTAGGGAGGTGCTAACTTAAACATAAATTAGATCAGATTTAGAGAGTTGTGACAAGACTTCTTGAAGATTACGTCAAACAATAATGAAATGAAAGATTGCTTTTATCACATAATTGTATTTGTCAGGAAGTTGAATCTCAAAAATTGATTCGTCGTCGGAAGGGGAAAAAAAATATAAAAAAGAAATTCCGAAATGCGTAGATTTTTTTTAAGTTACGCATCATAGTCAAATAAATGATCATATCTAGATTTTTTATTAGTTTCCCTAAACAATTATGCAAATTGGAACAGCCTTGAAAAATAAATAAATATATGTAAATTATATTATTACTCATCGTCACATAAACAAAATACGGAACACAATTTACATCTTAAAAAGAAGATACAACTATTTTTAGAAAACAGGTAATTTTCGATCTTCGGCTTTGCATTTCCATAATAAATAGAGACTATAATAAAAAAAAATGAATGAACATTTTTTTAAAATAAAAATAAAATTTAGCCAAGGATAAACGAAGAGGGCCTAAGATCCTGTTTACAGATTTTTAATTGTATTCAAATGAGAAAAAAATGGCATTTTTTTTAAAAGTATTCATTGAAAATTTAAATCGATTTTATAGATTTAGTGACGGTCTTTTATAGTGAATCAATTTCATTGAATCTTGATCTCATTTGTTATATGGGAAGGTTGATTTAGACAAAAATAGTCTATTATATAAACTACTTGCTCAAAGTCATAGCGAATTAAATAAATAACAAAGGAAAAAATTCTTGATTATGTTTTGCAGTCTCGAAATTTAAAACGTAGAAGTACGTTGAAGTTGGTATTTAGTAAATTTGATATTAACAAACTGACTTTATTTTTTTCATAACTAACCCTTCAAGTTCTCAACCCCTCAACCCCCCCCCCCAATTCAGTTTTAAATTTTGACTTTTGTTATGGTTTAATCAAGGGGTTCCCAACCTTTTGTCGCCAATCTCCCCTTTCTAGAGGTTGACTAACACCTATCACCCCCTTTTCATTTTCATTGTATGCATAATTTTAATATGAAGTAAAGTGTAAATAAAAGTAAAAAGTCATTTAAGAAAACAATTACAAAAAAATATAATAAAAAAATTTAAAAAAAAAATTGCTTTTATTTAAATTGAACTAAAAAGAGAAAAATAATTTAATTTAATTGTTCTTGTTGAATATTTATGACTTAAGATTAAAAGCATGGGGCGCTCATTGTTAGCTTAAGAAATTGTCTTTAGCCTCGGAATAATCTCGAAGCGCCCACGCTTTTATTTTAAGTCATAAATATTCAACAATTTTTACAAGAACAATTAAATTAAATTATTTCTCTCTGTTCAATTTAAATAAAAGTATTTATTTAAAAAAAGGTTTTTACTTTCTCTTATCTCTAAAACTTATGTTATAGAGAAGGTATTGGATTCATGTCAAAAATTCGATGTTGAGATTTTGACGGATATACACGTTTTGAGGTACCCTGAATCAAAAAAAGCGGTTTTCGCGACATGGTCTGTCTGAGTGGGTGTGTGTGTGTGTGTGTGTGTGTGAACAAAATATCTCAAGAATGAAAGGAGCTATGCGGTTGAAATTTTATATTTTAGTTAGGTTCCCCCTGGGACGTGACATGAAGCTTTTGAACAAAATCGACCAAAGAGTACTAGTACTTTACTGATGCACTTGTTCAATTTTTTTTTTCGATTTTCTCAAAATTCGCTCCAACGATTTTGATTAAAATAGAAAAATCATTTTTTAGATGCTCTTTAAAATGTATATTCTCATTTTGCCATTGAAATATTCTGAAGACAACTTTACTCTTGTACTTCATAGGAAGGATAGGAGAAATAGGTAACAAAATATAAATATTTTCACATATAAATTTTTCATCTTGAAAATTGAATTTACCGTACTGTTGGAAAGTAAATACATGTCGACACAAAAAATCTGATGTGACAAGCACAGTGTCTAACTTAAATATGAAAGGTGAGTGAGAAAAAGGAAGATGGTTTTCTTCTCCTTATCGTTTTTATTATATTTTTTACTTTCTCTTAGCCTATATATGTAATATATATAGAGAGAGAAAGTATTGGATCATGTCAAAAATTCGATGTCGAGATTTTGATGGATCTTCACGTTTTGAGGTCCCCTGAGTCCAAAAAAGTGGGTCCCGCAAATTGGTCTGTGTGTGTGTGTGTGTGTGTGTGTGTGGGTGGGTGTGTGTGTGGACAGATTTTTAGCATGAAGGAATTGAGCTGGATTGAAATTTTATATTTAACTTAACCACCGAAAAATAAGCTTTTGAACAAAATCGGCCAAAAAGTACTAGTACTTTACTGATGTACTTTTTCAGTTTTTTCGATTTTCTCAAAATTCCCTCCAAGGATTTTTTTTAAAATTCAAAAATCAATTATTTTTTAGATGCTCTTTAAAATGTATATTCTCATTTTGCCGTTGAAACTTCTGGAGACCACTTTACTCTTGTTCTTTTAGCATGAAGGAATTGAGCTACCGGAGGTTGAAATTTTATATTTAACTTAAGTACCTTCCCACACGCTCAAAATAAGCTTTTGAACAAAATCGGCCAAAAAGTACTAGTACTTTACTGATGTACTTTTTCAGTTTTTTTCGATTTTCTCAAAATTCCCTCCAAGGATTTTTTTTAAAATTCAAAAATCAATTATTTTTTAGATGCTCTTTAAAATGTATATTCTCATTTTGCGGTTGAAATCTTCTGAAGACCACTTTACTCTTGTTCTTCATAGGAAAGATAAGAAATGGTTGCCATGGTAACGGAATTTAAATCTTTTTCTTTTTATTAGATTAAAAATCAATTATTATTTAAATTCCCATTTATTTGTGTCTTTAATTGTTAGGAGAAAACATATATACTCTCTCTCTCTCACTTGCAAACATTATCGCCTGTCTCTCCGCCTTCTCTCATAGGCCTAATGTTAATTTCCTATAGGGATTTGTATGTTAATTTCGATTCAAAAGGGGTCCCCTTTGAAACTTTTTAGGATTTAAAATTTTTTTCCAATTCTTATGAAATTTTGTATTTATTTACGATTCTCTATTGTGTATAAAATGTCCAAATATGAGATTAAAATTTTTAAAAATAACCATAGTTTATTTCAAGCAGTCAACATTTAAAATCAAGTTTGAAACTAAGGTGCTATCGGGAACTAAATATATCTCGACACAAAAAATCTGGTGTGACCAGCACAGTGCGCAACTTTCTCTTACCGAAGGGTAAGAGAAAGTTGTGTGCTGTGCGCCAGTCACACCAGATTTTATTTTAAAATATCAATATGAAAATAGTGTAAGTCTTTTTAGGTCATAAGACATCTTTTCGAAATGAAACTGAAGGGTAGTTCCCTTCAAGATGCTTTCAAGACAATATATCCGACGACTATGCATTTTGGCTGCCTAACCTCAAGGCTACGAGATCAGACACTTTGGGCGCCGGAAATTAAATATATGTTGGAACAAAAACTGGTGGGGCAAGCACAGAATAGGATGTCATGACAATTTTTTTTATTGTTACCTACAGTTCAATTAATTAAATTAAATTTTCATGTCCATAAAATTAAATTCCTTTTAAAAAGATGTAAATTTGAAAACTACTTTAAAGCATGTTATCAAGTTTTTCGAATGACTCGCAATTCTGGAATGTTGTTCCTAAGCCTTCGAAGATTCAAAGTATTCGCATATGAGTTTGATGATCTTAAAAAAAAAAAAACATGCCAAATAAGTACATATGTGTGTAGTTAAAATTCATTTGCGAGAAATACAAATATTTTATTTTTTTTTTTTTGAGGTTTTTCTTTCTTTTTATTTACAACCCATTTGTAAAAGAAAATTACAACCTGACTGTATAGTATATTTATCTTGATGGGATGGGCTCTTTTTATATTTTAGATAGGTGAGGCTTTATAGACGCCCGGAGTTTTTGCCCCGAGTCACAATTAGATAAATATAGTCTTGTGCAAACGTTAATTTAGCCAACAGAAAGAAAGAGAAGACATCGACCTCTCAGAATAAAATATCTTCCAATATAAGTGTCAATTAACATCTTCTAGTACTTAAAATTTATAGGAAAAAAAATTTTTAGTTAAGAATAACAAAAAAGACGTATTTCTAACAAATTAGAGAATTTCAACTAATTATACAATACAAATCATAAGTACAAAAAATATAAAGTGAACTGATTTAAGTGAACGCAACATATCCGACGAAACAGGTCCGACTGTCCGGGGGATGGATGTCTTCAGGAATTTTTTTTTTATATACTGATAGCTTTTAGAATGTTTCCTCTATGTTTTTTATATAGATTTTTTTTTGGCTTATATAATTAGGCTGATATTAGAAAAAAATTTAATTTTAATAGGGATGATTAAATCTAATTTTCTCATCTGAGTGAGATTCTTGTTTCTATATCCCTTAGAGAAGATATTTCGGAAATATTTTCTTTATAATGTTGAGTTATCGTATAATTTTTATGATTGTGTTAATAATAATAATAATGTCATGCCCTCGGGGCGTGGTGTAGGGGTTAGCGTGCTATCCTCGTATACCAAAAGTCGCGGGTTCGGACCCCAAGCAGTCCGATGATTTTATTTAAGCCATTTGGATACCAAATGGACCCCCTATACATTAAACATACGAGTATCGTTTAAAGTCTTAAATGGCCCAAGTTGCCGAAAAGTCTGTGTGTATGTGTGTGTGAATGAGAAAAAAGTGTGTGTTAAAAAAAAAATGTCATAAATAAAGGTCTTTTTTACTTTTTTCTTACCTCTATATATGTTAATATATATATAGAGAAAGTATTGGATTCATATCAAAAATTCGATGTCGAGATTTTGATGGATATATTATACACGTTTTGATGTCCCCTGAACCCAAAAAAGTGGTTTTCGCAACATGGCCTGTCTCTCAAAAATCAATTATTTTTTAGATTCTCTTTAAAATGTATATTCTCATTTTGCCATTGAAATCTTCTGAAGACACTTTACTCTTGTACTTCATAGAGAAGATAGGAGAAATGGTTGGCATGGTAACAAAATATAAATATTTTCCCATGCTTATTAATTTTACATCTTGAATTCTAATATATCGGCGGAAACTAAATATAAGTCGACACGAAAAATCTGGTGTAACAAGCACAGAACACAACTTTCGATTACCGAAGGTAACCAGATTTTTGAATAAACAATTATTTTTTTTTGACTTCAAATAATTTCAAAATTTGAAACAAAATATTAGCTAAAAGAAACTTAAATTATTATTATTATTTTTTTTTTTTTCAAGCTTTTTGCAACTATGATTTGATGCACAGTGTATAGATCAGTAGGGTCATTTCAAATTTTTCTTAGGGGGGGGGGAGCAAACTTTTTTTTCTTAAAATGTATTTACGAATAGGTATCTCAGCCGTAGATAATTTCAAAATTCCTACAGGTTGTGGAGATATTCAAGGAAGAAACATGTAGTAGCGATTTAGAGAAAAATTTATTAATGATTGGAGTAATTTTCTCTTTGAGTTATTATTTTAATCGAATTATTAATAGAATGGAAACAGCAGAATTGATGCTGATTAAACAGCAAAAGATCGTCTCTAAAAAGTCAAATTATCATAAATTAGGCTACATATTCATATCTTGAGATTTCTCTCTTTTAATGAATAAGAGGTAGGGGCAAAAAAGAAGAAATCGATATAAACCAAAGTTAACCAAAGCAAACCGATATAAACTAAAGTAAACCAAAGGAAACCGAAATAAACCAAAGTAGACCACAGTAAACCTAACCAAACCAAAGCAAACTGAAGTAAACCAAAGAAAACCGAAGTATACTAAAGTAAACCGAAGTAAACCAAAGCAAACCAAAGTAAACCGAAGTAAACCAAAGAAAACCGAAGTAAACCAAAGCAAACATATATAAACCAAAGCGAACCAAAATAAACCAAAGCAAACCGAAGTAAACAAGTAAACTAAAGTAAACCGAAGTAAACCAAAGTAAACCAAACCAAACCGAAGTAAACCAAAGCAAACCAAAGCAAACTAGAGTTAACCAAAGTAAACCGAAGTAAAAAACCAAAGTAAACCGAAGCAAAATAAATAATTAAACCATTTTAAGCTTTTAAAATATGAGTGACTATATATTTACTAATATATCCCGCCATATTTATAATATTATTATAAATATTTTTTTTAGGAATGGTGGGAAGGAAATCTAAGACCTGCTTGAGAAGAACTTAACTAAAGAATTCGTTGCCTTATTAATTTTTTTTAATCTATTTTTCAATTAAATATTACTGTTGATTATAAGCACCATCTTCTTTGTTCCTTCCTTCTTGATTAATCTCGAGATCTATTTCGATTCAAAATATAATTACAGTTTAATGAATTTCTAAGGTCAAATTAATTAAGTGTACAAAACTATTTATCAATCATCTCCCAAGCTTAATTATAATTTTATTGGTATGTGTGTAATTTATTATTTACAATCTTGGAAGGATATTTTCTTAGAAATGTTCAGATTTTACTGAATCCTAAACTCGTAATTTAGAAGTAATACAGTAAAAAATATGAGACTTTTAAACTCATATTAAGATTTATTTCGTTGTTTTTCAATTAAAAAACTAATATGTGAGATAGGAACCCTCAAGAGTCTTGGTAAGATTACCGCACCTCTAGAAGCGGAGGATCCAGGGTTCGACTCCCAGGAGCACTTGGTCTAAATTTAAATAAACAAAATGAAAATGATGAATAGAAATTTGATCTTGAATATTATTATTTATAATAATTCAAATATTGGTCTCGAAAATTTTCCCCACGAAGAAAAATATTTATTAATATTAATAACAATATATTATTCGATTGTTGGTAGAATATCATTGTAATGAGGACCTTGGATTTGATGTCTTTTGTTTAATTCCTTTTATTTGCAAGTATTTGGGAAATAAAAACTCCATCTCGAAGAAGCTAAGAGCAGACATGCCATGAAGACCGGTTTCTTCAGCTAAGTTTATAAATAGCTTGACCCCAAGACGTGATGTGTTCCGAGTGCGAAGAAGCAGCAACAACAACGCGATAAACACCGGAGGCGATTACTTCATCATCCAATCGGCTGGACCAAATTTAATTGCTGCAAGATGCGCGATGCATGGTCAAGCCCGAGCACCTTCTTCTCTTTCTCTTTCTTCCAAAAGATGAAGATGAAGACTTTCTCAGAAACGATTAGATTCGACCAGCGCAAATTATGTTGTTTGCCTTTTGGAAACAATTAAAGAAACAAATTGAATAAAAAATAAAAAAAGAAGATATTTTTTTAATCAAAATAAAGTTTTTTTTTTGGATTTCAAGACATTTATTAATTTTCCGATCACTTTCAATCATCAAACAACAGATGAATTGAAATTTTAAAATATTTCCTGCTCATGACCATGAGATTGATCGGCCAAGACCCTAGGCCGGTTCTGATGGGTGTGTGTGCAGTACGTGCATCACGGATCACACACACACACGTGCATGCACGCAGCAAACAACAGGCCATATTAAAAAATGAAATTGAAATGTCATCATTAAGAATAATACCAAATCACGAGTCATTTTTGTTGCAGTGTTGATGATTTATCTAGATCAGTGATTTCCAAAGTGGGCGCTACCGCCCCCTGGTGGGCGCTACAGCGATCCAGGGGGTGCATTTGGGAAAGATGAATAACTATAAGGAGACCGTGAAAGCATAAAACAAAGATTAAAAAAAAAATTGATTTATGTATTCCGCTAACAACGCTTAAAATATTATTAATTATCTTAAATGTTATGTAAAAAAAAGCTTCAGAAAACCAACCAGATAAAAACAACAGTCGCACAGCAATAAAATGTACAACTTCGCCCCCCTGGACCTCCTCCCGCTGGCTCGGGTCCGTCTGAGGCGGACCCTCGCCTTTTCTTAATTATGAAAAAAAAATTATTATTACTACGTATTCAAATTTAGTGTCTGTTTGAGGATTTGTTTACAGTCATAGAATACATAAATGCAAAGAATACATTAATTTTTCTCTATATATTTACTATGGGAGAAATCGTAACTTTAGGTATTAATAACTCAAAAAGTTATAGGAATTTCGGGACCGGAGTATTTTTCCTGAACTCTATAAGACAGCAAAATTTCGTTCCGAAATTCCATCGAGAAGTTGGTCAAACTGAGCGTAACAGACGTACAGACAGACGGAAAGACGGACACTCCGCTATTATATTTATAGAATATTTGACTACAAAATTACCACAGAGGAAGTAAATAGTAGTCATCAATTTTTCTTACAGGGGCCTATACATTAAGACAAGGATATAATTATAATAGATTTTGATAGGGCAGGTTCAGCCAAATAAAAAGCCTTTATATGCTTCTCGACTCCGGAGACGTTTCGAGATATTTTTAATGTCTCATCTTCAGTCCGTATCGAAAATTAGCATAAAGGTAGTCATTAATATACAGCATAGGATATATCCTCTCATGAACGCTTCGAGGCGTATTCATTATATAAAATTTATATGTACATATGCTGTATATTAATGACTACCTTTATGCTAATTTTCGATACGGACTGAAGATGAGACATTAAAAATATCTCGAAACGTCTCCGGAGTCGAGAAGCATATAAAGGCTTTTTATTTGGCTGAACCTGCCCTATCAAAATCTATTACGTTCACAGCCACCAAATCTTATATATTTTTTTGATATAATTATAACTTTTGCTATATTTCTTAAAGTGAAAATTACCACTATGCTTTGTTTAAATTTTTCGACTGCTGAAACCACAGATTAATAAGAATATATTTAACTAAATTTACTAAATAAATAATTTATTAACATAATAACATATATAATTAAGCCCTTGGGGCTTGGTGTAGGGGGTTAGAGTGCTAACCTCGAATACCAAAAGTCGCGGGTTCGGACCCCAGGCAGTCCGATGATTTTATTTAAGCCATTTGGATACCAAATGGCTTAAATAAGAATGCCTAGACCCCCAATATGTATATTAATTAATAACGGATATCGTCAAAGTCTTATATAGCCGAAAAGACTGTGTGAATGAGAAAAAAAGTGTGAGTGTTAAAAATACTTATATATATAATTAATCTGTGGCTGAAACCATTTAGGCATTATAGTTAGAGAATAGAGTCAATGGCCTGAAAGAAATAAAAAAAAAAAAAAAATAGAGAATAGAGCCGTGAAGTTAGACAACCAGAGCGCTTAGTAGCCGTTAAGTTTTGCCTCAAAAATAGTATTTCCTTTTCAATATTAAAAAAAAGCTTATTTATTTATTTTATAATTAATCCTAGTTCATATTTAAAAACTAAAATTAAAATTTTATTCCCATGTATTTGAATAGATTCCGAGGACCCCTCCCCTTTGCATTCCCCAGGGCTACTCCTCCCCATTCGCCATATTTGTCATTTCAAACGATCTTATTGGATGTTGTTCTAATCCCTATCAGGCCCCCTGCAAACTATTCCAGAATGGCGTCACAACTGTCGGCCATTTTTCTTTGGTGGGCAAACAAACCTACTATTTGCATTATTGAAATATACGTAATCATGTTTTTACTTTCTCTTACCTATGTATATATGTAATATATATATAGAGAGAAAGTATTGCATTCATGTCAAAAATTCGATGTCGAGATTTTGATGGATCTTCACGTTTTGAGGTCCCCTGAATCCAAAAAAGTGGTTTTCGCGACATGGTCTGTCTGTCTGTCTGTGTGTGTGTGTCTGTCTGTCTGTCTGTGAACAAAATATCTCAAGAACGAAAAGAGCTAGGAGGTTGAAATTTTATATTTAAGTTAGGCACCCCCATGGGACGTGACACGAAGCTTTTGAACAAAATCGACCAAAGAGTACTAGTACTTTACTAATGCACTTTTTCAGTTTTTTTCGATTTTCTCTAAATTCGGTCCAACGATTTTTTTTTTAATTCAAAAATCAATTATTTTTTAGATTCTCAATAAAATGTATATTCTCATTTTGTCATTGAAATCTTCTGAAGACCACTTTACTCTTGTACTCCATTGAAAAGATAGGAGAAATGGTTGCCATGGTAACAAAATATAAATATTTCCCCATACTTATAAATTTTACATCTTGAAAATCGAATGTACCCTACTGTCGGAAACTAAATACATGTCGACACAAAAAATCTGGTGAGACAAGCACAGTACACAACTTTCTATTACCGAAGGTAAGAGAAAGTTGTGTGCTGTGCGCCAGTCACACCAGATTTTTCTATTTTTTTGTGCTTAAAAGCTGCCTTTTTGTATTAAAATGTCAAGCCTCAAAGTTGATATAAGGTGTCGATATGTTCAAAAAATCAAAATTATTGATAACTAGCCGCAAAGCCCAGGGGGCTGCCGTGTAAATGAGTTTGTAAAATATTTTTTCTTCATTTTTCAGAAATGTAGACAGCGAAGATGGTGGAATATTTAAAGTTTTGGCGATGTTCAAATTCTTGAAACAAAAAGAATTTAAAAGGATTTATAGAATGCAGCCCGAAAGAACATGGGAAAAATAACTAAAAATTAAGGGGATTATTATAATTATTATTTAATTTATCAGAGAGGTAAATCATCAGAGAGACAATTTACCGGGCTTCAAAATGAAAGGTCATATAAAATATTCATGACCTTAACCTCTAGATTAAGACAAAAGTTCATGAATATGGAAATGAGAACACTTTATAGTTGTAAATTTTTTAGTCGAAATCCCGAGGTCAAAATGGAGGTGTTGGAGACACCCAAAGAGAGAGATTTAGAGTTAAGTTCCTGCTCTTACTTTTTATTAAAGAGATTTAATAGAGGAAACGAATTTATGAATAATCGAAAATGGAACAAAATACAAGGGCAACAAACAAGAAAATTAATAGCAACAAATTTGTTATAGTGTTTTTTAGTCAGGTTATTAGACAATTAAAGTAGGGACAGGAAGCCACTAACAAAACATAAATGCAATGTCGTTTATTTTATTTCTCAAAATATTAACAAGATACGTATCGGGGTTAAAATATAAAAAAGTTTTGAATTAAATTTTTACTTTCTCTTACCTCTATATATATGTTAATATATATAGAGAGAAAGTATTGGATTCATGTCAAAAATTCGATGTCGAGATTTTGAAAGATATACACTTTTTGAGGTCCCTGAAAAAGTGGTTTTCGCGACATGGACGTGTGTGTGTGTGTGTGTGTGTGTCTGTGAACAAAATATCTCAAGAACGGAAAGAGCTAGGAAGTTGAAATTTTATATTTAAGTTAGGCACCCCCATGGGACATGACACGAAGCTTTTGAACAAAATCGGCCAAAGAGTACTAGTACTTTACTGATGTACTTTTTCAGTTTTTTCGATTTTCTTAAATTCCCTCCAACGATTTTTTTTTAAATTCAAAAATCAATTATTTTTTAGATTCTCTTTAAAATGTATATTCTCATTTTGTGATTGAAATCTTCTGAAGACCACTTTACTCTTGTACTCCATAGAAAAGAGGAGAAATGGTTGCCATGGTAACAAAATATAAATATTTTCACATATAAATTTTACATCTTAAAAATCGAATGGAACGTATTGTCGGAAACTAAATAAATGTCGACAAGAAAAATCTGGTGTGACAAGCACAGAACACAACTTTCGATTACCGAAGGTAAGAGAAAGTTGTATGCTGTGCGCCAGCCACACCAGATTTTTTTTTGAAATCAATTTATAAATTTTACAGTAAATCTAAAAGTTTTTAAATTTGAATACCTTCACCCCCCCCCCCCTCTGAGGCTGGGGGTTAAGGTGCGCGTCTCGGGGTGCTAATTTTGGGATAAACATGATAACAAACATGTTTATTAAAGCTTTTGAGATATTATTATGAGAGTTTTTAATTATTGATCACATTTGTATTAATTATCTATTAAAAATATAAATAAATACTGTACAACGTTTCGATTGCTTATTCTGAGTCGTTTTCAAGTAGAATGCGTTTGCTCCGACTCAAGCTCACTTGAGAATAATCAGTCGAAACATTGTACAGTATTTATTTTTCTAATAAATAATTAATACAAATATGGTCAATAATTAAAAACTAATAGTATTGATAACCTGAATCCCTAGGCGAGGGGGATCAAATATTTGGCCTAAGATGCCGAAAACACAAAAACAATTTTAAACAAAAAATAAATAAACAAGTAAATGATTTATATCAGGTTTGTTTGTAAAATAGAGTAAAAAACTTTAATTAACTTTTTAGAATCGGAATAATATTATGATACACAGGCAGTCCGATGAAATAAATCAATTGATATATATATATACAAACATACAGGGATAATTTGTATCCTAATATATATTATAAGCTTATATACCATTTATCTATCTTAATTGATGCGTATCGCCTTTTAACTATTCGATTTATCGAGGTAATATTTTTTTTTTCTCTCTACTTTGAAAGCTTTCTTCAATTAAAAGTTCAAATTGATAGCCTTTCATGAAAATGAAAATGGGAAATTTTTTTCTAAGAAAAAGAAGTAATGTAGTTTATAACGCAGTTCAACAAAAAATTTTTTTTTTTTGTTTCAATTCTAATGCTGGAATTCTGATTCTAGACACCGAAAAACACTTAAAATTTCATTTTGTGCTTTTAAAGTTTGCTTTTGTTTAAATCGACATCCCATACAAACATAGAAAGAATCCAAATAATATAGAAAGAAATACAAGAAATATTCTTTTCCTTCTTCCTATTCTTTTAAATATTATTGATAATTTCACCAATCCAAAAGCAAGAAATATTCATTTGAATTTCTCTTATCTCTATATATGTTAATATATAGAGAAAGTATTGGATTCATGTCAAAAATTCGATGTCGAGATTTTGATGGATATACACGTCCCCTGAATCGAAACACACAGACAGACCATGTTGCGAAAACCACTTTTTTGGATTCAAGGGACCTCAAAACGTGTATTTCTATTTCTCTCTGATAACAGGAATTGATTTTATGTGATTATTTCAGAATGTTGGAATGCCCTAAAGTTCGTGTTTTTTCCATCTCAATTGATCTATAATATTATCTTAAATCTGAATTTTTTTAACTGACTAGAAACACAATTAATTTTTTTAACACAAATATCTGTACCATTCTCGGCTATTTGAAATTGATAGATAAGTCATCTCCAATTTAGGGAATTTTCTCATGAGAAGGAAAATTTGCATTCTTTTAATCTCAAATAGCTGAATACTGTCCTGTGTTCTAGAATGCATCTGTAAATGCCTGATAATTCTTCTTCTATCCTTGCCTTATTCCCGCGATGTGGGGTCGGCGGACCCTACTTTTACCCTCCAACCCTATCACGCGTTTTTGCCACAGGAAGAGATAAGACAGGCCGGCCCGTCGCACGGTCTGACGCCTGTTGAAAAGAGGAAGGAAGAGACAGACAAACAAAGAACTGAGGGAATGCCTGTCCCAGCTCGGGCAGCTCGTGGTCGCCATCCACGTACCCACAAGATGTGGGTCCCTGAGCGAAAATGCCTGATAATTATGATTGGCTATTTTTTCTTCGCTTCAGATGCCCTAAGTCGCGATTTTTGGAGGGGTAGGGGAAGACATGTTACTTCAAAAATTTTTTTACAAATTTATTTTTTTGACCATTTAATGAAAATAGTAATCCCTCCCCTATTAATTAATAAGCTATTAATATGTTCACAAAATATTTTAGTTAATCACCATTCACAAAAACAAATTTATTATTATTATTTTTTAAATATCATTTAAGGTCATGGCAAATTAGGATACAAATATTATATGAACCTATCATTTTACTCGGGAGAAAGTCTAGTTTCTGAATATACAAAAAATTATAGGTTATGTAAGAAAAAAAATATTGGCCCTCTTTCTAGAGCGCCCCTAATGGTCCGATGTTTGCAAAAGCTTTTCAGTTCTTGACGCTACATCTAGTTTATGTGTGCAAAATACAGACGCACACACAAACACACAGACATCATTCCAAAAACTACTTAAATGGACTCAGGGAACCTTAAATCGCATTTTGGCAGCTTCAGAATCAGATAATTAAAGATTTTATTTAAAGAAGGAGAATAAAGGATTAATTACTTTTTTTTTTTTTTAAATAATTTCTATTTCCATTTGTGGAAATTCAATGGATTCTTGAAGCTTGATCTGTCTAGTCGGCAGGCAAAAACTTTTCGTCAGAACCAGAAAGTCCACGGATTTGGTCAAATCAGCGGTTAAAACTGCCGCGGTCCAAAGATTTTGCCCATACACGTACGGTTTGGCCCGTGGCGGGCCAACTATACGGGTTTATCTGCGGGTTTTTCCTTTACGTTTGTGAGTGATGACGGTTTTAACCGTGGCGGTTTTAACCGTGCCGGTTTTAGCCGGCCCGGCAGACTGGTCCGCCCGGTTAGCCCGACAGGTCGTTTTTTAAACGAAATTGATAATGACGGTTTTAACCGTGGCGGATCGACCCGACAGATTGGACGCGGTCCAGCCCGACAGATCAAACTCTCCACTTTTTTAAGC
>JAKCPI010000670.1:0-12859 GCA_023213315.1 Euborellia annulipes
TTCAGTGGAAGGCACGGGTGCGACGCGCGCAATATGCCTTTCCACGTCCCTTAAGTTGGGGTGGAAATTCCGTAAATGTCGCACTTTTCCCCATCCCTTTCCAGGTAGAGTTTGCTTCACTCGGCCGAGTTTGTAAGAAAGTGGGTGAATATTAGGATCCAACCAATATGAACACAAGCTGATTTTCTTTGATATCGGGTTCTGGTTGAAGCCATTTTGCCCTTTTTGCAAATCTACAACATATTCTTTCTGCCATAAAGTCCAGATGGAATTTCGGAAAGAGATTATACGTTGCCATCTCGAAAGTCGGTTCATGGACACGTCCGTTAAATCTTGAGTGTAATTACTAACTCGGCGGACTATAATTCGTGCTTTTGAGATGAAGAATCTTTCTCGAAGACGAGCAATGATATATTTAGTTCCATAGTGAAAATTCTCATAATGAAGGTATTTAATATAAAGGGCTGTGAGAGGATTATGGTATGGTAAAATGATGGGATGTTTGACATCATATGGAAAAGGACCTCGTTGAAGTCGTCCTCCCACTCGTAATAAGTCAGTTTGTTTTTCAATGAATGGCGAAAGAGACTTCAAATTACTGTTCTTCGGTAAAATATTATCTTTTCTCAAAATATTAATCTCCATTGCACAATCCTCTTGCTGCGCCAAGCGTATACAAATGATTTCTGCCTCCTGAAGATCGCTTGATGTTAAAGGACCTCGCCGAAATGTATTTCGTTCTTGTCTGATTCCTATCGGCACCCAACGAAGCATTGTAGCAACCACCCTCAAAGTTAGTGTCCATGACGAGAATCGAGCGAAAAAAAGAAATATTTTTAATTGTTGATGGGTATGCATGTGAATTTCTCTCTTCTTCGACTTCGGATGCTGGGGTGATATTTTCGAGAGGTATAAAATCACTGAGCAACGGACCCTGAAACCATTGAGGTGAATTTAAAAATTCACTTATGCTCAATCCCCTGGTGGCCAGATCAGCGGTGTTGAGCGTTCCAGGCACATGTCCCCATGCAGCTTCAGGTAAGTTGGTTTGTATTTCCGATACTCGATTAGCCACAAAAATATTCCATTGTGATGGCGACGATTTTATCCAACTCAGGGCGACTGTGGAGTCTGATAGGCAGTAGATACGATAAGGAGGTTCAGGTAAGGCTTGTTTGACTAGATTTATTAATTGTGTTAAGAGTAACATAGCACATAATTCCAAACGTGGTAAAGATATGGTCTTCAGGGGAGCAACACGACCACTAGCGGCTAATAAGGAGGACTTAAGCAGTTCATTTTCCTTATTATATGAAAGTAAGTATACACATGCGCAATAAGCTTTTGTAGAAGCATCTGCACAGCCAAGTAAACCGAAATGAGTTGCATCTTGATGAGAGGCAAATCTTCCTACTGTAAAATTTGACATGGTAGGTAATTCATTACAGAAGAGTTTCCACTCATTAATAAGCTCTTCGGGTAGTGCATCATCCCAATTGAGATTTATTTTCCAAACACTTTGGAAAAGGATTTTTAACTTTATTGTTAGTGGTAAAATATATCCTAGGGGATCGTAGAATTTAGCGATTTCGGATAAAAGTTGTCTTTTGGTAACAATTTCAGAGAGGGGTTTGTAAAAATTAAATTTGAAAGCATCTTCATTCGGTTCCCAGAACATTCCGAGAGTTAAACAAAATTCATTATTTAAGGAATCAGGATTCGAAATTATCTTTCTATCAGATGATGAGATATTTAATTTTTCTAAAAGCTCCGTGCGGTTAGAAGCGAATTTAGCTAATGAAAAACCACCTCCTGACAACAACGATTGAAGTTCTTTTAAAATGTCAGCTGCTTCTTGAATAGTTTTGAAACTAGCTAAAATGTCATCGACATAAATATTTTTCTCAAGTATTCTTCTTGTTAGTTTTGAATACTTTATCCCGTCAAGATGATTCAATTTTTTTAAAGTAAATAGTGCTTGAAAGGGTGAGCACACAGATCCAAATGTAAGCCTATTTAAAGTATAAACTTGCAGAATATCATCTTCATTTTCCCGCCAAAAGACTTTAAAAAACATCCGTGACTTTTCATCTAACTCGATACATCGATAAAATTTCACGAGATCTGTTGATATGGCAACTGGAAATAGCCTAAATTGTGTTAAAATAACTCTAATATTATTCTGTAGTGTAGGTCCTGTTTCTAGAATGTCATTAAGAGATGTACCATTAGATGTCTTGGCTGATGAGTTAATGACAATTCTAATTTTACCTTTATCATTAGATTTAAAAACTCCATGATGACTCATGTAACAGGAATGTAATGGAGAAAGTGAATTTTTATTTTCATCAATCGGTGACATGTGATTTAATTCTATAAACTCTCTCATATAATTGACATAAGCAGTTTTTAAATCAGAATTGTTTCTAAAACGTTTCTCGAGAGACAAAAATTTATGTAAGACAATATGCCGCGATTGACCCAAAGGTGCATGTTCTTTCTTAAAGGGCAAAGCTAGAATGAATCGTCCTGAAGGGTCTCTGTTATATGTTTTTTCATAATGCATAACTGCGGGGTGTCTTTGAATAATCTTGTCTGTGGAAAAATCTGTTGCAATTTCCCAAAATGATTGAATGTTAATAAAAGGGTAAATGGTTGTTTCTCCATAATTGACATTCGCTCCGATCAGCTGACTGTCACCTTTGTGACTGCTGGCGAGACAAGTTGAAGAGCGCAGACACTCACAATCTCCCTCCATTTCCTCTCCTACCAGTGGGGGGCGGAGCATGCGCAGACGAGACGAACGTCCGCTACTGTTTGCTGCCAGCACATGGAAACGATCATGATGCGCATGCGCAGATCCCATTCCAAACAAAATGTATCCCAAAGTGGTCTTTAGACATTTAAATGGGCCTAAATCATTAATTATTTCAGGCTGAATTATTTGGGATAAAACACCTGCTCCCAATATAACATCTACTTCATCAGGTTTATAAAATAATGGGTCTGCGAGGTCAAAATTTGAATATATTTTCCTCGTTGACTCAATAATATTATTAGATGGTAATTTTTCAATTAAATTAGGCAAGATGAGAGCGCTTACCTTATAGATGGTTGTATAATTGAAACGAGAAGTAAATCTTAAATTTACTAAACCTTCTGTATGCATTGTATTTTGGCCTAGTGGTGAAACTGTTGTCTTACTGGGATGTGGTTGGAGTTGTAAATTCCGAGCCAGCGTAGCAGAAATTATATTTGTTTGGCATCCTGAATCCACCAAGGCACGAGCGTAAATCCATTTGCCGTTATCTGAGAGCACTTTGATAACTGCGGTAGGTAATAAAGAAATTTCAGGGGATTCACCTTTAGCGGCGTTTAAGGAAGTGACAGCTGAACAGGAGGAATTAGTTTGTTTACACAGGGACCGGTGATGACGGGAATTGCATAAGGGGCAACTCTTCACCTCACACTTGTCCTTGTTATGGTTTTGAGATAAGCAATTTCCACAGAGCTTATGTTTAAGAACTAATTTTTCTCTCTCACTAATAGGTAAGTTTTGATATTTGTAACATTTTGAAAGGTAATGTGGACCAGTACAAAGAGTACATTTGACAGAAATATTCTTCTTTGTTGAATTTGATGTCCTAGAGAAGCCAACAGAGGCTGTTACTGATGTAGAGGCCTTTTTGCCGATCGCAGTTCGAGGCCTTGTACCAGTATTTGACAAGCCTTGTAAGGAACTTGCTGCCTTCTCTAAATAAGACAATAATTCTTCTATATTAGGGGGGCTATAATCTCCATCTGGCAGCGAAAGCATCCATTGTTGAGATATAGTCTTATCTATTTTCTTTAAAATAAGTCGGGAGATAAATACATCCTCTTCTGAATAAAAATGTTCTAATACTCTTAACTGAGCTATCACCTGTTTAAAAGTGTCCACCAGTTGACGAAGTGAAGTAGAGTTAGGTGAAGACATGGTTGGATATTCTAAAAGTTTATCAACCAGTTTATATAATACTTCGCGAGGTCGGTCATATCGTTCCTTTATTAAGTCTAGAGCAATGTTATAGTTTGCCTCTTCCAGTGGAAGACTCGAAATGAGGCCATATGCATCACCTTTTAAACATGACTTTAAATAACTAAGTTTTTGACAACACGATAAGGGAGCACGATGTACACTTGCCCGAAATAGGTCCATAAATTCACAATACTTAGTGATGTCACCATGGAACGTGGGCAAATCTTGTTTTGGAAGTCGCACTGTGTTTTGTAAAACATGTTGACAAGTTACAGGACGCGATAAGGATACCGATGAAGTAGTCACATTGTCCATGATTTTTAAATCTATTTGATCGATGCGGTCAAGCAGATCGGAGACTTGAATACTCTCATCGGGTTCAGTGTCCAGGTTTGACTCATCTGTGAGCCGCACAATGTCTTTTGCAAGTTGATATAATAATTTACGCTGTTGGGAGGCGAGTGATTGAACCAACTCACATTGACGTGCATCTTCCAATTCATATTTCTCAAGTCTTGCGATTTCTCTTTCAATGGCACGAATATCACGTTGGGCATCGACTAGAGTAATCATAGGCATGATGATTAATAGTTATTTAAATGTTCACTTATTTTAAAGGTTGTATGTTTGTTTAAAAAATGTTAAATGTCACTTTCACTTTAGTAAGTAAACAGTTTAGACGAAGGAACGATAAACAAGAACCAAGATGGCGGAGGAACACTAAATTGAACCACGATGGCCGCCAGGCTAAGGAACGGTGAAACCGGAACAAGATGGCCGTTCCATTCTATAGGCGTCCAGTCGACCACGATGACGATGTATGAATTCCGTTTCCCAGGGAAAAGTGTTGAAACGTGATGGAATTCAACGGGAAAAAGACAGGGATGGTCAGAAAAAGTTATCCGGGTCGATCAGGACCATTTTGTCGGGTTACAAATGATGCTGGAAGATGGTGGGTAGGACTGTATTTTTAGCTTACATGAGACCGACTTAGTCCTGGGAAAACGGAATGAAAAGACGATGAATTATGACACAGAATTAATTTATTCACAAATTTGTTATAAAAAAAGACTTCTTCTTTCTTCAAAGTTGAACCGAAAATGTAATTTAAACTGGTTTGGGCCGAAAGGGTGGAAAATTTTGAATAACCGGTAATTAAGAATGGAAGAAATAAATTGAGGAAAAGAGAGGGATGAATAGTGAGTATAATAGAATGGCGTGGCGTGGTAGATGAAAAATGATATATCTGGCGTGGTTCCGTAAGTAAATCGAAGGAGAATCAGATGATAGGCAGAAGTCAAGTAGTGTATCAGATAAGTGGAATTCCGGCCCTAAACCGTTTACCAGCTCGGAGTTTTGGTAGGGACGCAGAACGATGTAGTTTGCTAATTAGCAGAACGCAGATTTTAGCAATAGACTTGGCACAAGTCGGAAACGAAGTGGAGACTTGACGTCAGGTTTTAGTAGAGTGACCTGAGCCAGTTCCGGTTTCCTGTTTCCTGTCCTCTGCCCGCTGCCATCTAGCGGAGAATTCGCGATCCATTTTCTGGCGCGAACAAATATAAATGTTATTTATAATATAAAGGGAGATCTTTTCCATTGTATTAAAAAATAATATATACAAAATTTGAATTCATTTGCAAAACAGGAACACGTGGCCCATCGCCTTTGAAGTTTGAGAATTTTCAAAATTTTCTTAAAACTAAACATTCCCATTGATTTCCTCGGCACAAGGGACTAAATTAATTTTACATTTCAATTAAACTAGGAATTTATTATTTAAGGGGGCCATACACGTGCAGGCCGTCCTCAAGGAAAAAAGTCTCAAGGATTTCCTCGAGGATTTCCCCAAGGAAAAATTCGGACATACACGCTAGGGTTTTCCTCGAGGAAACGTGCTTGAGGATTATCTCAAGGCCAACACACTAGTTCTCTTTTGATAGTTGTAATCATTTGTAGAATTTTTTTTAATATGTTTTCATATTCAGATAAAATTATAATAAATAATTAATAATAATAATTATTATAATAATAAAAATTCTTATATTTTAATTGAATATTAGAACGTGGCTGTAGATGATATGTTTAATAGGAAAGAGGATGCAGCCAAATAATTGAGCCTATTCATTTTAAATGATTTGTAGTCAATTCAAATGAAATAAATATTTATCGCTTGGGACGGGGATAATCTCTTTTCTCTGATTCACGGATCACGGGCCATTTGCAATATTTCAAATACATATTTTAAAATTCCCGCCTGAGGTCGCCTGAAGTGGCCATACACGCAGCGATAAACTGACAGAATTCCGGCCTCGAGGAAAATATTATTGAATTTCAATCAGGATTTTTTGGCATCGAGGCCGCCCTTTGGCCTCGAGGCCGCTACCACACACGTTGAGGATTTCCTCGAGGCCAGCCCTATTCCGGCCGGGCCTTGAGGAAAACCGGATGGTGTATGGGGGCCTTTAGAATATTTTATTGATAAAAATTATTTTAATGAATTCATTAAAGAACTAATAAAAAAAGATAGATTTTTAATAATCCTAACTTCCTCAATTTTAATTATGTTTAAAGTATTAAAATGTAAAAAAAATGTAAAAAAAAATTCATTCTCATTCTTGGGCTAGAACACAGTTGTAGAGTATCCCCTTCTTGTGCTAGTAGGGGTTTTAAAGAATATCCCGTGGGCTAATTAGGAGAGAATAATGAGATGCGCCTTGAATTCTAATTCTAAAGAGAGATAGATTAAATTGTACCATCTGTCAAAATTCCTCAGCATAAATCTGTTCATATTTTTAATTTCTTAATTATTTGTCATCATAGATTATATAAAATTATATTTAACAAAAGTGTCAGTATGTTTAGTCAAATCCGAATTGAGGTATTGAATATTAATATCTTATGTAAATGAATAGATCTCGAAAATTATTTAAATAAAATGAAATCGGAGTTATCAAAAGAAATATAAATTACTCGATTTTCTGTTTTACAGAATTTAACTGTTCATCCTCCTTAGCTATTTATTCAACAAGGGATGATTTTAAGGGTGTATGGCCTTTTTTAAGTATTTTAAAAATAACTTAAATTTCATATTTA
Organism: Euborellia annulipes; assembly: GCA_023213315.1. Classification (NCBI taxonomy): domain Eukaryota; kingdom Metazoa; phylum Arthropoda; class Insecta; order Dermaptera; family Anisolabididae; genus Euborellia; species Euborellia annulipes. The sequence goes on from JAKCPI010000670.1 coordinate 7,115, forward strand.
ATCTAATAAATAAAGGTGAGATAATTTATTATGATCGGATAAAAGAAACCAAGCAAAGCCAATTGCGTTTATCAAGGCCTCTTATTTATAGGCCTATTATTACTATTTTTCTCTTATAAAAACTTCTCATTCTGGAAAATTGTTTTTGGGTGATAATTCTATGCAACTTACTCAATCAAATATTCTTATTTTATTTTTTTATTTTATATGGTTAACTTATATAAAAAGTCGAAAAAAATTCCTTCACTTTCTTTTTTATTTCAATGCATTTTTACAATTATTTATCTTTGCAATATTTTTTTCTAACTCTTTTTTTTACTTTCTCTTTTATTAAATAAATATATCTAAAATTATAATTGAGCTTATCTTAAGCTGGATAGTTCAACTATATTTAAAAAATTCGTGATTAAATTACAACAGGAGCTAATTTTATAATTAGAAATTCTAATTTGGCTAAAATTTATATCTTTTTAATAGATCAAAAGTCTAATACTTTGCGTACAACCAAATTATAAAAAAAATTAGAATACCCATTTGACCAGGAAAAAAACTTTTTTATCAAAATTTTATTTTTCCTTAATTTAAATATTAATATTTCCAGCTGCTCTTATTAAAATCACTGTAAAAGAACTGTATATTCATAACCACCAAATACTTTTTAAATATTCACAAATCACTTGCTATACAAATTGAAATAATTAAAATTATATCTCTTAATTTTATAAAGTTTGAATTTTATTTCTTTCTTAAATCTTAATAATATTAAAAAATATTATCTGCATCTATATTAGTCCTATGGAAATGAATGGGAGGGTTTCTTTCTTAAAATTTTATCCCTCATCAGTCTTATCGTAATAAGTGTGATTTTTTTAAAATTTGTTTAAGTCTTTGTGGGTCGTAACATCCTACGAGCCTGGATATCCAACTTTCGTTTCGTGAATATATTTCCTTTTTTTTTACATATAATTCGATCCCCCTCGGCTCACGCATCTTCTTATCGATAATCATCAATTCGCATTCATTTATTAAAATAAATTAATGAATAAATTTCATTTCTTTTTCTCATTAAAACCTTTAAGATTTTTATATGAAAATTAATTTAATTCCTGTTTTTTTAAACCCCCCCCCCCAAGTTAGTTTCTTATTCTACCATTTTATGTATCTATATAGATTTGTTAAATTAAAAAAAAAAAAAAATAATCCTCAATTCTTGTTCAATCAATTTTACAAATTATCAAAAAGAAGAAAATTGGACAAAAATGAATTATTATATCTTTCAAAAAGACAACTCAATCACGTAATTAAAAAATATTATTTTTTACTTTTTAATAGTCCATTCCTTATGATCCGAAGTAAAAATTCTAATTTAAATTATATTATTTCAAGGAAACCTAAATATCCGATTCAACCACACCACGAAAAATAAATAATAGGGTTGTCCATATTAAAAGAGGTCAAAATTTTGTTTTTAGAAATTTAATAGCAGGTAGCACTAGATCTTTTCCATTGCTTTAAAATATAATGTCTGCAAAATTTGAACTCATTTGCAAACAGGAACACGTGGCCCATCGCCTTTGAAGTTTGAGGATTTTCAAAATTTTCTACAAACTAAACATTCCCTTGGATTTCCTCCACAAGGGATTAAATTAATTTTATATTCCAATTAAACAAGAAAATTATTATTTAGAATCTTTTATTGATAAAAATTATTTTAAAGAATTTCATTAAAGAACTAATAAAAAAAGATAGACCCTACTTCCTCAATTTTAATTTTTAATTGTTTAGAGTAGTTGTTCCCAACCGGTGTGCCCCGGGAGGCGAAAAAATAAAGTTTTGCTAAAAAAAGGTCAAATGATTAAAATGGAAGCGGCAAAATTTTCCGTAGATCGGAAAAAATTAAGCTTTGCCAAATAAAAGGTCAAATGATTTTCACGCAAGGGAAAAAAATTTGCCCCAGGGTGGAAAAAAATTTCGATTTGATAGGGAAAAAAAAAGGAAGGGTGCCGCTAGTGTGTAATATTATTCCCAACGCACCTTTGGGGTGCTGTTGACTTCAAAAGGTTGGGAAACGCTGGGAGAGCATCTGAATGTTTATTATCGTTCTTGGGCCATAGCCCATAATATTCGCCTCTTGTGCTAGGGGTTTAAATAATATCCCGTGGGCTAATTAGGATAGAATAATGACATGCGCCTTGAATATTAATTCTAAAGAGTGAAAAATTAAATTATACCATCTGTCAAAGTTCCTCAGCATAAATCTGTTCATATTTTTAATTTCATAATTATTTCGATTATTTAACAAATGTGTGAGTATGTTTAGTCAAATCCGAATTGAGGTATTGAATAAGATATTAATATTCAATTCTTTAAATGAATAGATCTCGAAAATTATTTAAATAAAATGAAATACAGGGTGTCGGAGTTATCAAAAGAAATTTCAGTTACTCGATTTTCTGTTTTACAGAATTTAACTATTTAGCTAATTATTTAACAATCTGGCCACGTTTTCAGTTCATATTAGAAAATACTTCCAGCGTTTTCATTTATCGTTCATATAATTTTAAGATTTGAGCTTATAGGGCCCGGGAAAAAAATTGAAATTGAAATTTTAACCATGAAAATTATTTTTTATTAGATTTTAAGGAGAGAAGGGATGGGCTTCAGGGATATAGCCATAGCCCCCCTGCCTCTACTGTCTGGGGTCCTTCTTGTGAGAAAGCATTTTGAGAGGTGCTAGTTGATTTATAGAAATCTTTCTCTAAAATTTTATCTTTTTACTTTCTTTAAACAATAGATCAACAACTTGAAAATTCACAGACGTGAAAGGGATAATCCTTGAGGTTATAGGGGGGTGCGAGAGTATATTTTATCCCTCTATTTAAAGATAGGATACAATTTAACTCTATCACATAATCAAACAAATATTGCCTCCTCCTTTGAAATTTATTAATAAGGAATCCTTTTTTAGGGGGTTTGAATAAAATATTCCTATATACTGTAGTTAAAAAGAATATTTGGAAAAAGGATTAAGGGATAAATAAAACAATTATTTAATGAAATAATCTTTATTGAATATTTAAAATATGGTAATACAAGAAGATAAAAAATAATATTAATAAATATTTCTTTGTTTCAGATGAAGGAGCTTTTAGAAAAAAATCCTATGAGTCTTCCTATTCGGGGGGGGGGGGGGGGGGGGGGGGGGGGGGGGGAATTCTTATGATCAAAGAAACAGCAAACACTTTTTTTATTTTAAATCCTGCATCTCCTCTATTGCGATGATATTAGTGAGAATAAAATGTCACACACATCACATCTCGCTCTTAAAAGGTATTTATTATTTGTATATTTCACTTTCATAAAGGGTTAACATTTTATTTTTATATTTTTTTGTTAACAAATATACACACACAAACATACAAATAATAATTTTTCTCCTTTACAGAGGTGGATATTGCTAGACTTCTCACTTCATCATCTTCCTTGTCGTTTGAGCATCAACGACTCAGGGCCCCTCGAGGCTTCCTCTCTGCACTGGGTAAGTCCTGACAATCAAATTTTCACATTTCCATTTTCCTGGGAAAGGTGATTCTTTCTTTTTTAAAATCTCGGGTATAAAAACCCCCTCATTTTATATTTTATTATCATTTAAATCTACAAAAGTCTCCCTCCCTCTCTTTTTTGATTCAGGTTCCTACAGTTAGTTTTTTTTTGAATGGGTGGGTTGCTTTTTACTTTCTCTTACCTCTATATATATGTTAATTCAGGGTGGCTACAGACCTGGAAAACCTTAAAAATCTGGAATTATCAGGGAATTTAATGGGACCGGGAATTATCATTTTATTATCATCATTATCGGGAGTTATCAGGGAATTTTGAAAAGTATCAGGGAAATTTATTATAACTTTTTACTCAATCAATTATATCTGACACTGAGAAAAAACTAATTTCTATTAAATTTCTATATTCTCGCGCCTTCTAAAGCTAAATTGTTTTTGCTATGTGACAATTTTCCCGTCACTAAAAAAATGTACTATGCCTATTGTCCAAACAAATTACCATGGCTCAAGAAATTCGTTGGAACAAATTTTTTATTGTTATTAATCATTAAATTTCTTTAAAAAAGAACATAAATTTTTTACTTTCTTTTACCTATATATGTTAATATATAGAGATGAAGTATTGGATTCATGTCAAAAATTCGATGTCGAGGGTTTGAGTTTTTAGGTCCTCTGAATACAAAAAAAGTGGTTTTCGCAACATAGTCTGTCTGATGTGTCTGTTTGTCCGTGTGTCTGTCTGGGTTCAATTTAAAGCATGAAGGAATTGAGCCAGGAGGTTGAAATTTTTAAGTTAGACACCCACCTAGGGCGTGAAAATAAGCTTTTGATCAAAATCGGCCAAAAAGTACTAGTACTTTACTGATGTACTTTTTTTTAGAATTTTTTAGATTTTCTCAAAATTTTCTCCAACGATTTTGATTAAAATTCAAAAATCAATTATTTTTTAGATGCTCTTAAAATGTATATTCTCATTTTGCTCTCAAAATTGTTTAAAGCCCATTTTACTCTTGTACTTCATAGGAAATATAGGATGCCATGGTAACAAAATATAAATAAATATAAATGTTTATTTAATATATCGGCGGAAACTAAATATATATCGACATAAAAAATCTGGTGTAACAAGCACAGTTCACAACTATCTCTTACCAAAGGTAAGACAAGTCACACCAGATTTTTATCTCCTATTAAAATTAAATTATATGATTTCAATTACATAAGATTGAATTTTTTATTTTTTTTTAATTTATAATACCACTAGCCCAAATAACACTTTCATAAGATGAGTCAAATAATTATTCTGCAAATATAAATATTCCAATATTATTATAGAATTAGGATTAAAAAGAATATTTGTGAAAGGATTAAATTAAGGGATAAATAAAACAATGATTTAATAAAATTATCTTTATTGAATATTTAATGATTGAATAGGATTAAAAATAATTGCTAAATATTTCTTTGTTTCAGAAGAGAGACCTTAGAAAAAAAACATCCATGTTCGTCATCATTATTATTACATACGTAATTGGAAATTATTTTTAATTGTGAGCTGTTACAAGAAGGCAGCGAGTCATTTAGTTGAATTCATCTCGATGAAGGAGGCATCTCTGTGCAAAAATCATCTCTTCTATTGCGATTCTATTAGTGAGAATAAAACAACACACATCCCTCTAAAAGGTATTTATAATTTGCATATTTCATTTTCATAAAGAGTTAACATTTTATTTTTCTACATTTATAAAATTATCCTTTTTTTTAATGATGAATTCAGAGGGTGATAAGGGGTGTACATTAGGGTAGTTCTTGGCTAAAGGTATGGTTTTCTGAAATTTTAAAATTTGCTGCCCCCAAACCCTAATTGGTGGTCCCCGTCTGTTCATCTTTTTAATAATATTGAATATTTTCATATATCATTTTGATAACGAATTAAATTTCTATTTTCTATTTTTTTTTCTCTTAAAATATTTTACTTAAGCTGTATATAAATTTATCCAATTTTAATTATAATGAATTCGTGTACCCAAGGGGAAGGGTGAGTTTATCAGAAGGGCTGAAAGCACCCCTTTTGATAAATAAAATAGTATTTTTCTTTAAAAATGAAATTTAAAATACTATTGTAATACGAAATTATTTTTTTTGTAAAATTTTTACATTTAAGGAAATTGTTTACTTTCCCCCC
>JAKCPI010000671.1:0-21277 GCA_023213315.1 Euborellia annulipes
TAGATTTAATGTAATGCCATTTGGTCTAACCACCTCTCCTACCTTCCAAAGATTTAAGTCGATAAAATATTTGGTCCAGAATTGTACCCATTTGTCGTTGTATTTCTAGATGCCGATCTTGTCTGTATCGCCTACCTCTTTATGAACAACATTATACTACCTTCTGGCAAGTATTCCTGAAGACTTACTAGAGAATCGTAATTTCACAATTAAAATCCAGATAAGCGTGAATTTTTTGTTTTGTCGTAGTAAGCATACTTGGTTATATGATTAAACAGTAGTATGGTGTTGACCCCGACAAAATGTTGAGTAAACATTTGATTGTTGACTGTGAATTTCTGTTCTTTTTCTCGGAATGGCCGGATGGTATCGCCGTTTTATAAAAGTATTTCTCTTCCGTAATGACTTCTACCGCTCTTTGAAAAGAAAATACCTTTTGGATCTGGTCAGAAGAACAAGATATCGCCTTCAATCAGCTTAAGTCTGCGTTGACTCAGGCACTGCCTTCGCCCATCCGATTTTTCTTTGCCACCGTTTACCTACAAACAAGATCGCAGCATGGAATGGCTTAGGGTGAACCAATGATAAATACAAGTAGTTAATGAAGAGTTGCCATCTATTGTTCGAGAACTTTAATTCACGGGAACGTAATTATGCGTTACTTGAAAGAGGAATGCCTAAATGCTTTTTGGTATTGAAAAAAATCGCCATTACTTGGAAGGATATTCTCTTTACCGTTATTACCGATCACGCAAGCCCTCCAATGGCTTATTAACCTTAAGGATCCCACTGGACGTCTAGCCAGATGAGTACTCCCCGATTACAACCTTACACTTTCGATGTCCAATATCGAAAGGGTAAACTTAATACCGTTGCCGATGCTCTTTTCGTATCGCTGTCGTTGCTTCTCTTTCCTCTACCGTAGAGAGCCATTTGAATCCTCCGACTCAGCAGGACCTCCTCAGACGAGTGGTATGATCTGAAGTATTATAGAGTGTTTAATTCGCCAAGAGATCATCCCCGATGGTTGATCCAAAACGATCAACTCTTATACCACCGTAAAAATCATTAAAAGGTGAACTCGAGGATCCCTCTGAAGAATGGAAAGTGGTTGTCCATAAACGTCTTAGACAAGCAATATTGCGCGAATGTCATGACTACCCACAATCGGGACATCTTGGAATATACAAGACTTACGGTAGAGTCAGTCGATCTTATTATTGGCCTGGCTTATACCGAGATGTTTATAATTATGTTCGTCACTGTGACTTATGCCAACGGGTGAAGCCCACAAATGCTCCGCCAATGGGACTCATGTACCCTCGGTATCTCAAACAACCTTGGGAAGTAGTATCTGTTGATATTATGGGTCCATACCCCCGCAGTTCTCAAGGAAATGTTTATCTTTTGGTTTTCGTAGATGTGTTTTCTAAGTGGGTCGAACTTTGCCCACTAAGAAGAGCCACTTCCAACGTGATAGTCGCTAAACTAAAATCTCATGTATTACATCGCTTTGGTGCTCCAGTTCAACTGATCACTGATAATGCAAAAAACTTTGTCAGTTCTCTAGTGGATAAAGTTGCTAAGGACTGTGGGATAAAAAGAGTGAACACTCCTTTTTACCACTCGCAAGCAAATCCTACCGAACGGGCAAATCGTAATATAAAACAACTTATCGTTACTTATCTTGGGAAGACCCACCAAAAATGGGATGAAAAGATTGGGGAAATTCAATTTGCCCTGAATTCTTCCGTTCACGAATCTACAAAGTTTAGTCCCGCATTTCTAAACTTTGGTAGAGAGCTTCGGCCACTTCAACCGATCCGTGAAAATGAAATTCTAGATGATGGAGGAACAAACCAAGAACTTTGGGTTCAGAAAATTAGTAAAATTCCCGAAGTCCATCACCTAGCAGAGGAAAACTCTCTCCATGCTAGTATCAATCAAAGTCAAAGATATAATCTTCGTAGAAGGCCCGATAAATTCCATCCTGGTGATGTTGTCTTGAAGAGAACCACCCAACTCTCATCTGCCGCTGACAAGATAGCTTCGAAGTTAAATCCTAAATATGAGGGCCCATACACTGTTATCTCTGTGTCTCCCGGAGGATCCTGCAAGCTAAAAGATCTACGGGGAAAAATCATTGGTCTCTGGCACCCTTCAAAACTTAAACCTTATCTCGGTAATCCAGTGGGAACTTCTCCGCTGGAAGGGGGTGTGTAGCGGTGCATTTTTCGCTCGAGATTCCCTCTGGTGGCGAAACGGAGAGACTGCTTGCTAACTCGCGAGTACTGTTTTTGACACTCTCCATTTTGACTACTTAGACTTCCTTTGCCTCTCTCGTGAGCTTTCTCTATCTCTCTACTTTACTGATTTTCGTATTTATTCTGATTTCTTATTATTTTAAAACAAATATACATATATATATATGAATTCTATGATATCTTTTGTCACGGTGAGTAAAAATACGAGTGAAATACATTATATTTATAATTTGTTCTTCCTAACTAATCTGTTCACTTTTGTTTTAGTTTTTTTTATGTTACGTTTCAATACAAACTTTGAGTACAACTATTGTTTCAAGTCTTCACCTCATTGTTATATAATATAAATAATAAAAAGTATTTATATGAAGATTTCTTTTTTGTCTCTTAATATTAAGCTGCAATCCAGTCCGAACCTATAGAGAAAATATATATTACACAACATTGATTGCAATATTGCAGCTCAAACAGCAACATTCCAGCAACATTGCCGCAATATTACTGCAATGTTCCAAAAAAGGCGGACATAGGAATATTGCAACAATATTGCTCCAATGTTGCTGCAATATTCCTAGCTTGGAATATTGCCGCTGCAATATTGCAGCAATGTTGCCAATATTTTGCAAGATTTGCAATATTGATGCAATATTCCTGCAATATTGGCAATTTATGCAAGATTCGCAATATTTCTGCAATATTGCTGGAATATTCCAGGCTGTCTGGGTTCCTGAATGGAAGAGCCCTCACTCTTCCCTTGCTAATCATTGGAACATGCGTAACACCTTCCCTCCCTTTCCCCCTTAATATAATAGATCTAAATAAAAATTTAGTCCATTACAAATAGGACCCTATTCAAGAGTTGTATAAATATAATAATGTTTATCCGTTAAATTAAATTTTGTGCTAAACTCTCTCTTCAGGCCGTCAATATTTTTTGAGGAGACGTTCGGGTTATTTGAGGCCACATTTGATTATTTTTCTAAGCTCCTCCTCTAAAATTCCTCAGCTATTATTCTAATTTCAATATTGATGAGAGTAAGCTAATATTATGTCGATAACCTTGGCACAAGGTTCAAAGTCTGCTATGAAAATAATTAAATAGCTTCCGGATTTAAGAAACCAATACCATTTTATAATTAATTATTTTCGATTTAGAGACATATTATTTTATTTATTAATTCAAAAAAAAAAAAAAAAATCTTTGACAAACATAGGGCTTTATTGTGTTTTCAGAATTAATTTATAAAACGTTATAATCCCTACAGGAAGCAATTGAAAATGAATTTATATGATAAACATATGTTGATGAAGGTAAAGGACTCCCTCCTTAAGAGATGGATGGTAGGGGGTATTCAATTGATGATTGTGTTTCGCGACAGCCAGGGGGGTCGTCTGAACTTTGACACAATCGTCGAGTCTCGAACTCCGAACCAATCAAGAGAGAAAGAGAAAGATTTTTATTTCCAGACGAGACTTTTTGCTGCGCGTCATAACTCAGAACAGACAATGCTATATTAATTTTAATGCTATGCACACACGGCAAGTCTTTTCGTTTTTCTTTTCTTTTATTTTATAATCATTTAGAAAATTTAAAAGATGTCCCTTAACTATTTGCTAAAGAAAAAAAAAAAAAAAACAATAACATTCTTATTATTGATGATAAATGTCTTTTTTGATACTGGATATTTAAATTCCTGTGGTACACAATTAATGAGAAAATGTTTTGTTTTTTTTTCATATTAAAATGGCGTTGATAGATAAATGCAGACACATGAGTCCAAAGTACAAATGGGTGGCCTATCTTTTAGGCTAAAATATGAACGTTTTTTTTTTAAGTTTTTTCGCTAATTTCATTATCAATTAAAAATTTATGTAAACTAAAGCATATATGAAGTAGAATGAAATTTAAAAATAAGAGAGAGCATCTAATTATAATTTCGTTTATTTCATCTCACTGCTGACGAATTTATAAAAGCATAAAAATCTGGTGTGACTGGTCGCACTGTACACACCACTATCTCTTACCTTCGATAATCGAAAGTTGTGTTCTGTGTTTGTCATGTCAGATCTTTTGTGTCAACATATGATTAGTTTCCGACAGTACGGTACATACGAATTTCAAGATGTAAAATTTATAAGTATGGGAAAATAATATTTATATTTTGTTAAGGACTATCTTCAGAGAGTTAGGGCTGTCATTAATATTAATTTTAACATTTCACCTATATCAATATCGTTGATCTATTTTATATATAACTAATATATGTTTAAGTATATTAGTCTTATCTATATCTATAAGAATATATATATAAAAATGAAATGGGAAAAATGTATGTATGTATGTATGTGTATATTTTTTAAAAATCCACAATTTTCAATGAATCTATTTGAAATTAAGTACACATACTAGTTCAATACATGGGCCAGGGAGTAACGTAGTAATAATTTGAATCTCTTAAATAATTTTGGAAAATTAATTATAATCAAATTTCTTCAATATGGGAACACAAAATCTACAACAGGTTGCCTTGGAAATTAGAGAGGCAGTTAGTTGCTCTGTGAGTCAGCTTTCCAAAAAAACACCAATCAAACCAATTAGACATAAATCTACAACCTCTGCGTTGTCAAAATAAAAAATCTGGTGTGTCTGGTCGTACAGCACACAACTTTCTCTTACCTTCGTTTTTGTTTATAAACAAAAAGAAAAGTTCGGGTAGAGGACTTTCCAGAGAACAAACAAGATGCAGCACCGAAGCCTTCAGGCAGGCTACGCAGCTAGTTTCAATTAAAATTTCTATTGCAGAGAAGATATGGAAGAAGTTCTTAGATTGGAATTGAAAATAAAAAATAAAAATAATAAAAAAAAACTTCTTTGAAACCAAAAATGTTGTGTCACTCAGCACCAGGATATGGTTGTTATAAAATGAATTTCTTTGCCTCATTCAATGGTTATAGTTTGTAAAAGAATATATTTTCCAATCTATGGAATATCGTGATCACATAATCTCTATATCTGATTTAATTTTTTTTTTTTTATATTGGCCTTTTCTTCCTTCCTTGCTTTTGAATTCATTATAATAATTTTTTTTTGTTTTTTTATTAAAATTGAGTAAAAAATTTATTGACGGCCCTTACTGATTCCGGTTCTTAAATTGGAGGAGGAGGTGATTGAGGGAAAATGGGGAGAGGTTGGAAAACCATAAAGTCAAGATGGAAACATGGAACCAAGAACTCGAGGAGGGGAATAAAAAATAAAAAAAAGGGCAGATAATTGGCCAAATTTAGAATGTTAAGCTCCAGGGCAAAAGGGTTAGCTTCTCTCTCCCTCTCTCTTATTATAGAGTTATTTTTTTTCTTAATTTAATTAGAAAAGATATGAGAAAGTCAAGAAATTTTATAATTTAATTATTATTATTATTCTTACTTATAAAATTTTATTTGAAATGTTTTCACAATAATAAAAGAAATCGCCAACAATATTTTTACCTTACCCACTTTTGGAAAAATTTTTATTTGAAAATACAGAACAAAATATGCAGGAGATCAAGGAGATGAAGGAAATAAGTCAGCCAAAAGCAAATTAATGATAAATTGCTTTATTTGAAAACTCGTCGACGTTTCAATCAATTTTTCTACCCTTCTTCAGGAGAAATATTGTATTAGCCGAAAGCTTAGACTCCTTATCTCCTGTAAGGATGAGCGAGATAATTAACAATTGTCAATTATTTATTTTCAGAAAGACTGTCTGTTCCAGCTCGGGCAGCTCGTGGTCGCCATCCACGTACCCACAAGATGTGGGCCCCTGAGCGATAGACGGTCAATCCTACTCCCTCTTAATATGTTAAGAAGGGGTTTATTTAAAAAAAAAAAAAAAAAAACTACTAAAATAATTTTTGTTCTTCATGTTAGCAAAAATTCTTTCTCTTCGATAGTAACTTAATTTTGGTTTCTAAAAAATCATTTTGTAAAAATAATTTTATAAAGAAATGTCCATTAAATTATTTTTATATACATGTATTTATTGTTACGGGGACGTTTACCTACTTTTAGAGGGAATAAAAAAAAAAAATTAAAATTCATTTTGAGTTTCTGTTTTGCCATTTGAGATTCTGTCTATATTTATTTTAATTATTTGATAGGCAAAATAATACCAATAAAAAAATCCCAAAAAAATCAGCACATTATTTAATCAAATTTAAATTAAAATATCACCAGCTCCATAAAAAAAAGTGACCATTAAAAAACTCTCACAATTTTTTCAAAGTGTTTTATGTCCTTGTTCGTCTTGTTAAACAACTCAACTCTTTTTCATTCTTTCTTTTTTTTTAAATTATTCATCAAGCTCCAACTTATTTATGGTGATTTTATTTATACATACGTATTTTATAGACTATATTATAATATGTGTACATGGATCAATTAATATATTAAAAAATAAAAAAAAATGAATGAAATTTGTTAACATTATTATTAGATGGCTAATTAATTAATAAATAGTCATCTAATTTACTTGTTGTTGGTCACCTGGTCTCTTCACCTAATATTACAATTATTAATATTCATTAGATTATACATATAAGATTTATGGAATAATAAATTTCTATTGGTTAAAATTATCTTAATAAATAAATGAATATAAATAATTAAATGTTTAAAAAATTTAAATAAATTTTTATTTGTTTTTATTACTTGGTCAAACACAAAAAAATTTATTATTTATTTACTCGACACTTCTGAATTAAATACTTATGAATATGAAATTTTAATATTTTTGCATTTCTGATCAACTAGAATTTTCAATGTAAGCTTATTGGTTTATTTCATTTAATTTTTTGTTTAATAGAAATATGCTTTATACCAATAAAAATAATTTATCCTTGCTCTTCTTGCAATGAAGGTACTTTCATTGGCACATCAAACTAGATTTACCAAATCAGTCTTTGACTCAGCTATTCAGTGATTATCTAGGCTCACATTTTGATAGTAAAATTATTACTTATTCGTAAATATTTTAATTAATTTTTATAAATGGCCAACCCTGATTATAGATACATAAATAAATATTTTTAAAAATAATTTTAATATAAGAAAAGTACAATTTTGATGCCAAAAATAACACTATTATTAATCTACAAGAGGGGTTTTTTTTTTTACTAAAATTAAGAGTATTATTATAAATATTAACCTACTAAGAAATATTCTATTTATTTTGAAAACAATGCAAAATAGGGATAATCACTATGATATTTATAATATTTTTCATAAAAATTATTATAAAAAATTTAAAAAAAATGAATACAGTAGTCTTGCTAATCCGGCCTAAACGGGACTGGCCCTATGCCGGATTCTGAAAATGCCGAATTACCCGAAACATTTAATATAATGCAAAATTTATTCTTAAAAATCTGAAAAGACACCTAGTTTTCTTATATTACCCCTTTTTTTGCTGCACTACCCTATATCCCGAAGAAGTGGCTTTTCAACAACCCGGATTATCCGGTATGCCGGAGTATCGAATCCAGATTAGCGACTCTATTGTATTAAATTTCTCCAAAAATAAATAAATAAACTTTGTTAACATTTATTTTACATTAAATAAAATGGAGTTTGTAAGCTCTTTTTCGACATCAAAGGCCCCGTCTCTATGTATTTCGATTGGATTGGCTGCCAATCCATTTGAAATGAATTTTTGTCTCATGAGACGGGATGCGAATCCTTGACCCCCAGCACAAGAGGCAGAAATTCTACCACTGATCCATGGCCCAAGAGCCATTTAATTACTAATAATCAATTGGTATTGTGTTATTGATAAATATTGTCTAAATATACCACCTGATAAAGATAGTGACAAATGCCAATATTTATATAATCTCAAAAGTCAAGAGTTGCTGATTCGTATCCCAGGCAGTCCAATGAATATTTATTTAAATCGACTTAAAAAAAAAAAAATCGACTGGATTCCAGTTAGTATAAATAAATGTGCCAGAATTACAGGTATCGTTAAATATTCACAAGTTTTCCTTTAAAGTCTACATGGCCTCAGATGCCGAAAAACTAAAAATAAATATCACCATCAACATATCTCAACTATAATAACATTCTGATTTTATTATCAAGAAAAAATCAAAGATCCCATGTTTTTTTAAATTCCCTCTCGGCTACTGAAGCCATTTTAGCTTATGTTCTCCCCTTAAATTTGAACTAACAAAAAAGAAAACTATCAATACATAGTGTCTTTGATTCACTAATTATATTTTTAATTATGTTTATGAGATATTCGAATAAAAAAAAATTGTTTCTACTTACTAGTTAATAACGGGGGGATTATTGAGATATAAATATTTATATTTTAATCTTTCTATGATATAAACTAAATATTTTTTATTTGGAGACTTTAATGCTTTAAAATGAATTTTTTTTTAACTTTTTGTTTCGCCTTTTGAGTTTATTGTAAAAACGATATCTTCAAACCAGTTTATTTTTCTTTCAAGCAAATCTTTCTTAGGTTGAAATGTTTAAAGAAAAAAAAATAAAGTTTAAGAGAATAAGAAGAAGAAGAAGCCAAGTGACGAGTCGACGACTAATCAAGAGGCGTGGCATGACACTTGGACAGAAAAAAAAGAAGAAAATGAACGTAACATGCATGCCCACATGGAGATGAGGAGGATGACGTGCATGTGGAGCCATGACTCGAACCGACCAATCACGTATATTGAGGGTGTGGTCCTCGCTCGCCATTGGTCCGCGACCGTCGCGCAGACACTCGCGGCAAAGAATATTAAACGTGCGACAGCCATATTGTCGTCTTAGCACGCACACACCTATACATTCACACATAAAGACACTTGGGAATTAATTTTGGATAGGATACCTCTTCTTTTAAAAAAGGCATAAAGATATAAAAATATTTTTAAATATGATACTTCATTAAGAATTCGACTTTATTTATATTAACTTTAGTTTATGATACATCTAGGAATAATTTTTATCAATTTTTTTTTTTCCACAATCTTCCCTAGATAAATGAATCAATAATTATTTCGTAGAATTTCTTATTCGATTATTTTTTAGTAATAAATAAAATTTCTTAATAAATAAGAAGCTTTTGCCTAGTAAACTTCTCTTCTCGTCCATTGCTCTGTCTATGAATTATTCCTCTTTTGATTAATATTTCTGTCAGGGATAAGTAATAATGCAAATTGAGTCTTTGAAATTTCAATTAAAACTATTATTCTATTTATTTTAGCTTAAACTTTGCACCTTAGGATTTAATATTTCGATTCATTTTCTATTATTTATTTTGTATTTACTATTTTTTTTTTTTATTGAAAGTTTAAAATAAGATTCAATTTTTAATATTCCAATATACAGTATACATATTTATGTAGATAGAGAGCTATTATAATTATGAAATTTTAATATGAATAATTCATGAATTATAAAAAAAAAATAGTAATTATATTAATATAAAATCAATTTTAATTCAATGAACCGTAAGGTCCATGCTTATTAGCTACAAGTTATTTATCTCTTTTTTCTTTTCGCTCACTTTCTTCAGATTTTTCTGGAGGGGGTTCTCGCTTCCTTCCCCAGTAAATTAAGTCAAATTGCCCTCAACCAAAAAGTCAAATTTGAGTCTAGATCGATAGATTTGTCGTCTATTCAATGAAGGCTTTCAAATAAAATATTAATAAACATAAATAGTAGACATCTCCAGTTGAGTTAAAAACTTTTGCAGTATTCTCTTTTATTATTAGGCTATATTAATTAATTAATTAACTTTATTTCTATATAAGAAAAATTTTTAATTGTTTTGGAAATAGACTCCCACACTATCCCGGAAAAATCTGGCGAATTTTAAAACTTCACAGATTATTATAAATAAGACAAAAAATCTGGTGTGACTAGTCGCACAGCACACAACTTTCTCTTACCTTTGGTAATCTAAGGTTGTGTTCTATGCTTGTCACACCAGATTTTTCGTGTCGAACCATAGATTTAGTTTCCGACAGTACGGTACATTTGAATTCAAGATGTAAAATTTATAAACATGGGAAAATATTTATATTCTGTTACCATGGCAACGATTTCTCCTATCTTCCCTATGAAGTACAAGAGTAAAGTGGTCTTCATAAGATTTCAATGGAAAAATGAGAATATAAATTTCAAAGAGCATCTAAAAAGTAATTGATTTATGAATTGTAATCAAAATCGTTGGGGGGAATTTTGAGAAAATCGAAAAAAAACTACTCAGTAAAGTACTAGTACTTTTTGCCCGATTTTGCTCAAAAGCTTCGTGTCAGGTCCCAGGAGGGTGCCAAACATAAATATAAAATTTCAACCTCTCAGTTCTTTTCGTTCTTGAGATATTTTGTTCCCAGACACTCACACAGGCACACCCAGACAGACCATGTTGCGAAAACCACTTTTTTGGATTCAGGGTACCTCAAAACGTGTATATCCATAAAAATCTCGACATCGAATTTTTAACATGAAACCAATACTTTTCTCTATATATTAACATATTGTATATAGGTAAGAGAAAGTAAAAAGGAGGAAAAACTATTTTTTTTTTTTAATTTGCATGAATTATTAATTATTGTTATTGAATGACAAGGTTGGAAGTTATTAAAATTTATAATTTTATGCAAATAGAAATTATGAAACTATTTCCTTTTTTTTTCTATTCTTACATTTTTTAAGATTTTTCTTTCTTTTTTTGAAATCAAGTAATTTGACACGAAGATTTTGTTAAACCCCTTTTTTTACTTTCTCTTGCCCTATACTGTATATGAATTATATATAGAGAGAGAAAGTATTGTTTAAATTAATTTAAGTAATCATATTCATGAGTTCACCTCCGATAAACAGTCAAGAGACTTAAGTCTTTTTTGCCATATACACATAAGATATTTTAGACTGACAACGAGAGAAGTGAAATGATTAAAAATAATTTAAAAAATTTGTCACCTCACAGTGATTTGTAGATTTAGCTCTTTATACTTACGCCTGAAAGAATAATTTTACATTTTTCTTTAATTTGAAATACGAGTTATATTTTTTGTTAAGAGACGGATTTTAATGCTATGCAGTCTTCAAATTTAAATTAAATCTTAGATACTTATTATTTTTGGCATTACCATCTTCAAAAAAGCGTCAGCTTGTTTCATCTGACTTGGATGTATCTTTATTTCGTTCTTTTTTGCCAAAAAATCAGCATATAATAACTTTGTCGGACCGAACAATGGAAATGTGATTACCAGGCCGCCAATTTGAATTTAATTAATTTTTAATTATTTTGAATAGCACTATTTATAGTGTAAAGTCTATTTAACACCTATGCCAATGCTCAAAACTAAATTAATTATAAATAGGAGAAACTTTGATTATAAAGTTTTACCCCCACTTTTTTTGATAGGCCGCCATTTTGTAATTAATTGACCTACAAAGATGAGACATATCAATTATTGCATTGTCACGGGAGTTACATATGTCTATAAAATTTCAAAGCTCTAGGTTAAGTAGAAGTGGTCGTATTTTCGATTTGCAGATTTGTCGAAAAAACAGGAAAGCAAGTTAATAAAAAACAAAAAGCATTGTAAAAAAACCATTTATGTATTTTTGAATATTTTACTAAAATACATTTTTGGCATTAATCTTGGTTTATTTTAAATTAGTAATAGACCTAATAAAAAAAACTTATTAATCACGAAAAATAACATCTTTTGGACTAATAAATAGAGTAAATGGCTTTCGATGCCGAAAAAGACCTTAAATAAAATTAATTTTGGACTAGGCTAATATTTTTGAGGCCATTAGGAAATTCCTTCACTCTGACAAGTCCTCAGTGTTTGCTTCTCAAAGTGAATTAATTACCTGATGACGGCTGCAAAAATATCAGCCCAAACCTTGTATAGTTATCAACAGTTTTTATTATTACTATTATTAATTTTAAAATAAGCCAGGATTAATGCCAAAAAAGTCTTTGATTTCAAAAAATAACAATCGTGAAAGTTTAATTCAATTAACTTTTAATAATTTTTTTTTTTTTTTTACCGAGAAAACCAATTAATCAAGATTTCTTGACAGCATGTAAATATTTATAATCAATCGATTTAAGACGATAAAATATTCAAAATTTCTCCCCTTCCCTCTCCTTTCTTTCGTTTATCATCTAACTATGAAATTTGAGGTTGTACATGTGTATATATAATTTCTCCCTTGGATAAAACAATTTGAACCTTTTGTCCATTTAATTTCCTAGCTAAAATGAAGTGTTTTTTTTTTTATTTTTTTTTTTTAAGCAGAGAGGTAGAGAGATGCCATTAGCATATCTATTAGCATTAAGCCTTTTGTTAAACACACGAGGATATTTTAATAAAATATTGTTTGACTCTCTTCAGAAAGAGATAGAGAGTGTGTGTGTGTTTAACATTTTCTAATCGGGAAAACATCTTGAAAAATCGAAAACGAAAAGACAGGACAATTATTATTATTTAGTGAAAATATCACAATATTTAAATGTCAGAGAATCATTAGACGGTAGCTAGATATATAATTTGAAAGGATTCATCAGGAAATTATTATTTCAAATACCAAATCACAGATTTTACTTTTTTTTCTTCTAATTGTATAATAGACATTCATGTTAGAAAAATATTTGATAGCACTCTTGACATATGTAAATAAACTATATTTATATAATATTTTCTTTAAAATAGTATGTATTTAAATTATTATTATTTCACCTCATCAAATTTATTATTATGAATTTTTTTTTTATGTTTCGCCATGGGAGTAGCCAGACATCTTGTTAGGGAGGGGGGGGCAACTCCTCGTTAGGGCGAGAGGGGGGGTTGCAATTAATATAAGGCCTACATAGATTACACTGTGCTACAAAATGAAACTTTTTTTCTGGCCCCGAGAAAATTCCTTCAGATTCTTAAGTAAAATGATCTCCTGAATCCAAATATGACCTTCGTTTTCCCCCACCACGTGCCGTTTTCGGGGGTAGCCCCCTAACTATTTCCACCCCTTTTCGTTAATTATAGGACCACGAAAAAAATTTGGAGGGATGAAAAGGAATATTTTAGCCTTAACATTTCTTCAGAAGGTCTAGAGAAGTGAAAAGTTAAAAAACATTAACATTTGGATCCAAGGGGGATGTGGGGGAGGATTTTGTCCCTTAAAATGCAAAAAAATTATTAAAAATGATCAATTTTTTCTGATTTTTCACAATTTTTTCACTGATTTTCTACATATTCCAGCGGACAGACCCATCTCACCCTTCCTTAAACATTCCTCAACTAAAAAAAAATATATAGGACAAAGCGGGTGGGGTGTGAGCGATTCCGAAGCCCTTGCAAGAAGATGGAAGATTCACAGCTCAGTTGGTCAAATTGGCAAATATGCGGCTAACATTTATTTTTTTGGGCTGATCTTTACAAATTTAAAGTTAAATATACGGATTCTTCTATGTCATTCAATATTTCCATATTTTATCTAAAGTGGTAGAAATTATTTCTTGTCAATAATTGAAAAAAATTCTTCTTGCAAGGGCTTCGGAATCGCTCACACCCCCCGCTTTGTCCTATGTATTTTTTTTTAGTTGAGGGATGTTTAAGGAAGGGTGAGGTGGGTCTGTCCGCTGAAATATGTAGAAAATCAGTGAAAAAATTGGGAAAAATCAGAAAAAATTGATCATTTTTAATGATTTTTTTGCATTTTAAGGGACAAAATCCTCCCCCACATCCCCCCTTGGATCCAAATGTTAATGTTTTTTAACTTTTCACTTCTCTAGACCTTCTTAAGAAATGTTAAGGCTAAAATATTCCTTTTCATCCCTCTAAATTTTTTCGTGGCCCTATAATTAACGAAAAGGGGTGGAAATAATTAGGAGGCTACCCCCGAAAACGGTACGTGGTGGGGGAAAACGAAGGTCATATTTGGATTCAGGAGGTCATATGACTTAAGAATCTGAAGGAATTTTCTCGGGGCTTTTTTTCTTGTTGCACAGTGTTATTAATTATTTATTTAAATAAAAAAAAATTAAATTAATGTAGTGGATTGGGGCGTTAAAAAAAATTCCCAATGGGAAAAATATATATATATATATATATATATATATATTTTTTTTTAATTTTTAGGACAAGCCAGGGGGGGGCAATGGCCCCTCCCTGCCTCCCCCTGGCTACGCCCATGTGTTTCGTCTAGAAATTTCTGTGCTGTGCGATCAGTCACACAAGATTTTTACAACATTAATCCTCGGGGATGAAATTGTGTATCTGACACCATTCTACCACCATTACTTAATGTATAAAAGAAATTAGATAATCAAATTTTACAAATAAATATTTATTTGATTATTTAATTCAATCAATAATATTTCATCGTAGATTCATAATAGTCACGTAATATATTACATATTTGATGGCTACATTATTCTTTTAAACTTCAATAAGATTTCTTTGAAATAAATGACAGAGGGATGAGAGAAAAGGGGGATTTATAAATATAAATAAAAATAAAAACGGGGGAGAATAGGAGAATCAATCTTTCCTAAATACCGATTATATTCTTACTTAGAATGAGAGAGAGAAATGAAAGATTGAAAACTCAAATAAATGGATGGATGAATAAGCAATAAAACTTGTTATATAATGAAGCGGGGGTGAATCGTTCAACTTGATCGTTGGTTTCTTTTTCGTGATTGATGAATTGATAGAACAGCAGTGAATCATGACTTCCACCTCCACTTTTAAGACTGGAGTGGGGAATCAACTAACGAGAAAAAAAATAAACCCTCTAATAGTATCGTGGACAAAGAAATTTGAATTGCCAACCAACTATGAAATCTTTTAAATATTTAAGAACTCAGAATACAAGCCTATTTTATAACATTCACTTGCTATAATTTTTATTTTTATTTAATCTTTTCTTTCGCACTTTTTACTTTCTCTTACCTCTATATATATGTTAATATACCTATATATAGAGAGAAAGTATTGGTTTCATGTCAAAAATTCGATGTCGAGATTTTGATGGATATAGGGCCTACACGTTTTGAGGTCCCCTGAATCCAAAAAATTGGTTTTCGCGACATGGTCTGTCTGTCTGTCTGTGAACAAAATATCTCAAGAACGGAAAGAGCTAGGAGGTTGAAATATTATATTTAAATTAGGCACCCTCATGGGACGTGACACGAAGCTTTTGAACAAAATCGGCCAAAGAGTACTAGTACTTTACTGATGCACTTTTTCAGTTTTTTTTTGATTTTCTCTAAATTTGCTCCAACGATTTTTTTTTAAATTCAAAAATCAATTATTTTTTAGATTTTCTATAAAATGTATATTCTCATTTTGTGATTGAAATCTTCTGAAGACCACTTTACTCTTGTACTCCATAGAAAAGATAGGAGAAATGGTTGCCATGGTATCAAAATATAAATATTTTGCCATACTTATAAATTTTACATCTTGAAAATCGAATGTACCGTACTGTCGGGAACTAAATACATGTCGACACAAAAAATCTGGTGTGACAAGCACAGTACACAACTTTCGATTACCGAAGGTAAGAGAAAGTTGTATGCTGTACGCCAGTCACACCAGATTTTTTTTTTTTAAAGAATGTAATCATAGGCGCCGGAACTGGGGGGGGGGGCAAGGCTACATTGCCCCCCTGGGATCCTCTAGGAGGGGGCAGAGGGGGGCAATATGTCTTCTTTTATTTCATTTATTTACTTTCTCGTACCCTATATATGAAATATATAGAGAGAGAAAGTATTGCGATCATGTCAAAAATTCGATGTCGAGATTTTGATGGATATACATGTTTTGAGGTCCCCTGAGTCCAAAAAAGTGGGTCCCGCAAATTGGTCTGTGTGTGTGTATGTGTGTGTGTGTGTCTGTGTGTGTGGACAGATTTTTAGCATGAAGGAGTTGAGCTAGCGGATTGAAATTTTATATTTAACTTAGGTACCTTTGAAGAATCTCAAAATAAGCTTTTGAACAAAATCGGCCAAAAAGTACTAGTACTTTACTGATGTACTTTTTCAGTTTTTTTCGATTTTCTCAAAATTCCTCCAAGGATTTTTTTTAAAATTCATAAATGAACTATTTTTTAGATGCTCTTTAAAATGTATATTCTCATTTTGCCGTTGAAATCTTCTGAAGACCACTTGACTCTTGTTCTTCATAGGAAAGATAGAAATGGTTGCCATGGTAACGGAATTTAAATCTTTTTCTTTTTATTAGATTAAAAATCAATTATTATTTAAATTCCCATTTTTTTAAAATTTATTTGTGTCTTTAATTGTTTCAAAGAAAACATATATGTCTCTCTCTCACTTGCAAACATTATCGTCTCTCTCTACTCTTTTTAAATTCCCTTTCCACCTTATCTTCGCATAGGAACAATGTTAATTTCCTATAGGGATTTGTATGTTAATTTCGATTCAAAAGGGGGTCCCCTTTAGAACTTTTTAGGCATTTAAAATTTTTTTTTCCAATTCTTATGAAATTTTGTATTTATTTACGATTCTATATTGTGTATAAAATGTCCAAATATGAGATTAAAATTTTGAAAAATAACCATAGTTTATTTGAAGCAGTCAACATTTAAAATGCAAGTTTGAAACTAAGGTGCTATGGGAAACTAAATATATCTCGACACGCTGGTGTGACCAGCACGGTGCGAACTTTCTCTTACCGAAGGTAGAGAAAGTGTGTGCGGCGCCAGTCACACCAGATTTTTTTTAAAATAATACATTTTTACTTTTGAAGAATAAAATCTTTTAAATTAATTAAAAGAGTAAAAAATTCATTTTTTCCAAAATATTTTATATAGACCCTCTTGTATTTCTAATTTCTAAAAACATTTTATATTGAATTAAAATAAGAAAATTAAAAATATTTATTTCCTTCAAATAGTATAAATATAGCCTAAAAAATCACTAACAAATTTTTTAAAATTTTAATTTTATTAAAATTGTGATTTTATTTAAAATTTTTAAAGCTTTATAGTAGATTTGTTTTTGTTTTATACTATTTGAACATATTATAAAATAAATTATTTTAATTTTCTAAAAAAAAAATTTTGCCCTCCCCCCTGATTCAAATTCGTTCCGGCGCCCCTGTAAGCAATCTACGATTTAGGGCTGGTAGCTTCATCTATGGGTAGTTAGTGAAGTCTGTGTTAAGTGGCATTTTTTACCTCTTCAGTTTTATTCTTATAGTAAAATATACGATATCTCATCATTTTATTGATAAAAGAAGTTTGTTATTTTTATTTTGATTAAACTTCTTTTAACAATAAAATAATGAGAAGTCGTATATTTTACAATATGTTAAAGGTTAGGGACGCTGGTATCAGAGGTAGCCATTTTGCTTTCAATTGGATAACCCTACAGGTATTACCATGGTCAATGCTCTGCCGAATTAAAATCAATTATCCCACCCAATGCAACATATTCACGGAACACAAGAGAGGCATCTTCCCAGCATCCCTATGCTGTTCAGATCACGACTAACAGAACAAATAAATTTCATTCTTCCTTTGTCCCCATGACCTCCCGTGATTGGAACAAGCTCCCTGCGTCTATCTTCCCCAAAACCTACAATCTTCAGACTTTCAAGTTTAACCTCAACAGGCATCTTCTCAGTTCCCGCAGTTGAGTTTCCCCTTTATGCTTCTCCTTTTGTTTTTATTTTCTTCCTGGCTGCATGTGACTATTGGTCATTATAGGTCTTCGGACCTTATGCACCCATTCCAAAAAAAAAAAAAAAAAAAAAAAAAAAACCCTGCTTTCGAGTATATGTATATGGATATATGTTGAATTTTTAGCCCAGGTCTCTGTTAAGTTAGCTGTGAGCAAAAGTTGAGTTTAAAAATTTTATGTCAGTCAGGATAATATTTCTAGGATATATGGCAAGGTGTTAAAGTTGATTATTTGATATTTATTTAAATTAATTTTTATTTTTATTACTTTCTCTTACCCTATATATGAAATATATATAGAGAGAAATTTTTGGTATACAAATGGCTTAAATAAAATCATCGGAAATAATTTGGGTACCAAATAGTATAAATAAATATAACTGGATGGATGGAATGGACCCTCTAATTGATCGCTAATAATATGTGTATCGTTTACCCAAAAGTTATATGGCCTAAGAGCCTAAGATTAAAAAAAAAAAAAAAAACAGGCATCAAAGTAGAAAACTTGCCAAATCTATTTAGAACAAAAATTTTGTACTAATGCTGCCAAAGATGGGCGTATCCAGTTCAAAATGGAAGGGGGAAGGGCAACTTTTCTAATATGGGGTCGTCCGACGCGTTAGGGGGTGTCTGGCCAAAACGTTACTAATTGTTACATGGGGGACCCTGGGGTTTCTCTAAGTGTGACATAACAATTCAAAGTTGAATTTATAAAATTAAAAAAAAAAGGTAAATTGATATGAATTTTGTATAAGAAATTTTATTCGGGGGGGGGGGGGGTAGTTCTATGTTGTGACATAATATTTATAGGGGGGTTTCTTTGTATGTGACTAACTGTTACACGGGGGGTAGAAAATCGTCAAAAAAGGCGTTACGTAATATGTGGACGACCCCTATCTATTTTATTATTTTATTAAATGCCACAGCCTAATTAGAGATAGGTAATGACGTCTCTTGTAGTTTTTAACTTCTCACAGAAGGCATGAATTTTTCAGTTTTTTTTTATTTTTATTTCTAGATTAGAAGGGGTGCAGATGCCCCTCGATACTCCCATGCTGTCAGGTACACCATTTGTTATCAAAAATTCTCATGAGCATTCAATAAAAAAAATAGTACCGCACTCTTACCGGCTAAAACCCCCTTTTGGGGTGTGATTAGCTCCTCAAATTGAGTTTAAATTAGAAGATATTAAATCTAATTTATTTAAATTAATCTTAATTTTATAGCCAGCCCCACCCACTTGGTAATTTTCAAACCTAAGTTATTTTGAAAATTTTATGTATAAACTCCTAAATGTTTGTTAAATTTTCTATATAATTTTTATTTAATATCTTCTAATTTAAACGCTATTTTGATGGGTAAACATGACAGTCCATTGAAGGGAGTTTTAGACGACAAAACGGCAGACACTACTTTTCGTTGACTGTTCATGAGAAGTTCCCCCTTAAAAATTGTTTAATCCTTCAGGTTTTATTTTAATATTTATATAGCAAAGCCCTGGAAGGTGCCATGACGTTCAAGGGGGCCGCGAGGGTTTACTGTCTAGTTATTTTATACAAATATTGTAGCATTTTTTATCCACGATGGAGATAAAGAGTGATGGATCGAATGAGAAAATTTTTTTTTAAAGCGACAGACACAGAATAAAGAAATTCTGTGAAAACGGATGCATTTCCCGAATTCGTTAATTAAACCGCGTGTCTGTGTTTAATGACAACTGACCAATTTATTTTTTCTTCTCGCGATTTCTTCAAAATTTGGAAACAAATCAATTGTGTTTTTTTTTTTTATGTCTCAGGTAATTCAATGTTAATTTAATGATTTCTTATGGGATTCTTTCAGTGGTTTAGTTAAAATGCATTGCGAATTTCTTTCTCACTTGTAGTGATAGATTTTTATTTAAAATTTTTGTAATAAAAAAAAAGGAGAGAATTGAGTGCTAATGATGAGTTTAGAATATTAATTAAAAGCAAAAAAAAAAAATATAAATAAATCAATGATAAAAATAAAAAAATAAATAACTTGGGAGGAGTATGAATATTAAATAAAAACTTTCCAGGAAATTAAAAATATAACTTGGTGCTACTACAATAAATAAATTTATTAACTTTCTATTGGCTATTTGTATTTATTTTTTACAAAAGCAACAATTTTTTGACAAAATATTTTTGATAAAAATATTATCTCTCGTGTTTTTTTTTTTTTTTTTAACTTCATTTAAGGTCTCTTTCTGCATCTATGACCCCGTTCTGTTCATTTAAATTGATTGGTGGCCAATTCAATTTAACGACGGACGGGATGTCAACCCCCGACCCTTGGTATAAATGGATGCTAACCACTACACCAAGGCCCAGGAGCTAAAATCTATCTTAAATAGACAGAGAATCGCTTGTTGCTCATAAAATTTATTCATATAATTTTGGATATCTTAATAAATAACATTATGATCTAAATGGCCTTAGATGAGGAAAAAGATCTTGACAAATACCTCCTTTTACTATTAAAAATATAAATTCATAAAATACCTGCTAAATATTGTAAATAAGGAATTGCATGAATTTGGGATAGTTTAAAAAAAATCGCATTCCTTATTCAAGTTCATCAGTCTTGAAAATAAATATGTAAAATTGACCGGAAATTGTTTTATACAAGATCATTAAAAAGTCGATTTTAAATTTCAAATATTCCTAATTAGATTAAATAAAATTTGTTCTTCGCTAAGTTATTTATTTATTTTTTTTTTGCAGGTGAATTGTTTCCCAAATAATGAAAAATGTAAATTGTTTTTTAAAGAAGCAAACCTGGATGCTGGGACCGAGTGGGGAACACTTGCTAAGAGGAAAGATTATAACAAGCAATAAGATTCCGAAATGAGCGAGAAACAGCCAAAATGAAGTCCCCACGGCAGCCGATGAGCAGGAAGCCAGTAAGACAGACAGATATGCAGCTAGAAACACGATCCGCCTTGGGTGAACATCCAACCAATCCACCTTATGCACCAATCTGCATATTAATTCGCCTTTAATAATGTTCGTTCTGGAACTCTTGTATTTCAAAACAAATTCCATTTCATAATAGAACTTATTTTTGTGAGGTTTTTATTGGGAAATGAAATTATTATTTTCGTGGGCATTGATTGATGTGTCCAAATTATTTTTGTTAAGTTTTATACTTTATATTCAGTCATTGAAGCGCAATAAAAGCCCACGGGGCTTGGAGTAGTTGGTAGCGTGTCTACCTTCTATACCGAACGTCGCGGGTTCGGACCCCAGGCAGTCCGATAATTTTATTTAAGG
>JAKCPI010000672.1:0-38004 GCA_023213315.1 Euborellia annulipes
CACTTCGAATGGATCCCTAATAAATAAATAAATACAAAAAATTATGCTTAGAAGTATTTTATTTTATAGAGGGTGAGTTTTGGGGGTGGATTAATTAAATAAGTCTTTTAAAAATTATTTCACTTCGAATAGATCCCTAATAAATAAATAAATACAAAAAATTACGCTTGGAAGTACTTTATTTAATAGAGGGTGAGTTTTGGGGGTGGATTAATTAAATAAGTCTTTTAAAAAATATTTTACTTCGAATAGATCCCTAATAAATAAATAAATACAAAAAATTACGCTTAGTAGTATTTTATTTAATAGAGGGTGAGTTTTGGGGGTGGATTAATTAAATAAGTCTTTTAAAAAATATTTCACTTCGAATAGATCCCTAATAAATAAATAAATACAAAAAATTACGCTTGGAAGTACTTTATTTAATAGAGGGTGAGTTTCGGGGGTGTGTAAAGGAAGTGAGGTTTTTAATAGTTATTTAATAAAAGAGATATCGATTTTATTTCCAACAGAATAAATTCCCGTTAGTTTGTTTTCAAATGAAAAGTATTTTTTTATAAATAGAGAATTTATTTGATAATTTTCTTGGGCGTTCTGATAGCAATGCTGTCTCTCTCTGCCTGCTTGTCTCTAGTTGAATTCGAGTCGTGTCATGAGTCACTGTTCGTCTCGCGTGTGTTTAGTTTCTTTTATATTGTGTTGTGTTATTTGTGCAATTAAGACGTTCATCCACTCGTTTGGTCATCTTATCATTAAGGTATTGAATATTTCCTTATCTCATTTGCATAACGGATTAACTAACATTTTATAATTATTTATATTTCCACTTTTTTTTCTCTCTTTTTAATATACTCATAATATTATCCAATTTACCGGTATAATTATAACACTCTGATAACGTATGACACCCAGGGAGTGAGAGGGTGTAAATCACCCCCTTCTAATAAACTAAAATATTATTTTTTTTAATAGATAAAATTTAAAAACAAAACTTATTAATTAATTCACTATTATTAACATTTTTTCTTTAATCAAATGGGAAGTCCGTTCTCTTTTTCTCTCTCTCCTCCCCCACCCCATGCTTTTCTTAACAAAAACTCTAAAACTTCTATTATAATTAGTAATTAAATATTCTTTTAAATTGAAAAATTAAATTCTTAAATTTCGTCTATTTCTTTGTTATTTGTGCAAAAATGACGTTCGTTCACCCCCCAAATTCACGACTCCCCGTTTGATCATCTAATTATTAAGGTATTTAATAAAGTAGGATGAGAGAGGGTGTAATCGACCCCTTCTAATACTCCAAATTACTATTATAAATAAAATTTCAAAATACAAATTATATTTTTTATCCTCCAATCAATTGGGGTATGTTCTCTCTCCCTCCCCTTAACCAGAGGTGTTTTTCAGTGAGGGAGAAAGGTAATCTGGTGTGAGTGATTGCACAGTACACAACTTTCTCTTATTTTAAAGTTGCATTCTGTATTTGTTTGCCAGATTTTTTTTTTGTGTCGAAATAGATTTGAACAAACAAACATCCCTACTGAGCATTTTGAGGGACCCACTTTTTTTGGAATTAGGGACCCTCAAAACGAGTATATATCCTCGACGTCGAATTTATGATATGATCGCAATATTACATATTTAGTATATTTTCATTTTTTTTTTCTCTTTTTAATAAACTCATAATATTATCCAATTTGTAATTATAACATTCTGATAAAGTATGACACCCAGGGAGTGAGAGGGTGTAAATCACCCCCTTCTAATAAACTAAAATATTATTTTTTTTAATAGATAAAATTTAAAAACAATTATTCTTTATTAATCTCTATTATTAACATGTTTTTCTTTAATCAAATGAAGTCCGTTCTCTTTTTCGCTCTCCTCCCCCACCCGATGCTTAGTAATTAAATATTTTTTTTTTTTTAATTGAAAAAATAAATTCTATTTCACTGTTTAATTTCATATTAAAATCAGTAATTTTCAAAGCCTGGAGTTCAATCTTTTTGTGTGACATTAAAAAGTGAAATATTTTATATGAAGCTAGCTGCAAGACCCGCCTTCAGTGGGCTTTGGGCCTAGCCAGTGTCCCTTGCTCACCTTCGGCAAACACGTCGGTTTTTACCAATTTAGGATTTCAATTAAAAATATCTCTGTGAAATATAAATGGGAATAATTTTTACTCTTCAAGTTAAGTTGTGCAGAGAGACTTAGGCCTGCTCTAGGGAAGTACAAGTCGAGCCTCTAAGCTTATCGGTCCATCATTCGTTTAGTGTATTTATTTAATTCCCTTTTTTTATTTATTTTGGTTTTTTAATGAATAGTTTTTGATATAAATCGCCCCACTTCATTCAATGCACTCCCTTAAATTATATATTAATTCATCTTTAATTTTTTTTTTTTTTTTTTTTTTTTTTTTAATCCATTTGCTTTTTTCATTAAAACATTTAATATTTTATTTTTAATTATTATTTTTACTGATTACCAAATCTACACACACACACACACACACTCAAACATGGTAGAAAAGCTTGTAGGCCTACATAAATATATACATTAGGGTGGCCGCAAAAAACAAAATTTTTACTTTCTCTTACCTATGTATATATGTAATATATATATAGAGAGAAAGTATTGGATTCATGTCAAAAATTCGATGTCGAGATTTTGATGGATCTTCACGTTTTGAGGTCCCCTGAATCTAAAAAAGTGGTTTTCGCGACATGGTCTGTCTGTCTGTGTGTGTGTCTGTGTGTCTGTGAACAAAATATCTCAAGAACGAAAAGAGCTAGAAGGTTGAAATTTTATATTTAAGTTAGGCACCCCCATGGGACGTGACACGAAGCTTTTGAACATAATCGACCAAAAAGTACTAGTACTTTACTGATGCACTTTTTCAGTTTTTTTCGATTTTCTCAAAATTTGCTCCAACGATTTTTTTTTAAATTCGTAAATCAATTATTTTTTTGATGCTCTTTAAAATGTATATTCTCATTTTGCCGTTGAAATCTTCTGAAGACCACTTTACTCTTGTTCTTCATAGGAAAGATAGAAATGGTTGCCATGGTAACGGAATTTAAATCTTTTTCTTTTTATTAGATTAAAAATCAATTATTATTTAAATTCCCATTTATTTTTTAATTTATTTCTGTCTTTAATTGTTTCCGGGAAAACATATATCACTCTCTCTCTCTCTCTCTCACTTGCAAATATTATCGTCTGTCTCTCCGCCTTCTCTCATAGGCCTAATGTTAATTTCCTATAGGGATTTGTATGTTAATTTCGATTCAAAAGGGGGTCCCCTTTGGAACTTTTTACGCATTTAAAATTTTTTTTTCCAATTCTTATGAAATTTTGTATTTATTTACGAATCTATATTGTGTATAAAATGTCCAAATATGAGATTAAAATTTTGAAAAATAACCGTAGTTTATTTCAAGCAGTCAACATTTAAAATGCAAGTTTGAAACTAAGGTGCTATCGGAAACTAAATATATCTCGACACAAAAAATCTGGTGTGACCAGCCCGGTGCACAACTTTCTCTTACCGAAGGGTAAGAGAAAGTTGTGTGCTGTGCGCCAGTCACACCAGATTTTTAATTATTCAAATCCAATAGTTGTTTTAGTCTTTTTCGGCATCTATGGCCATTTAGATTATATTATTTATTTCAATTGGCATCAAATTCAATTAAAATAAATTGGGGCGGGAAGCGAACCCGGGATCCCAGCAAGGAACGAGGATATTTTCTCTCTGAGCCAACGGTTATTGGGTCGAATTTTTTTTTTTTTTTAAATATTCACACTTTTTTCTTATTCACAGTCTTTTCAACAACTTAGGCCATATATATTTAATTATATAAATTTCCGTTTCGCGGCTCATATACACGAAATATATAATATCTTAAATATTATATATGGGTCATTCCATGCCAAATCGACAGATTTTTTTCCTGACCCCCGCGGATTTCGCTGAAAATTTCCTGTCTTTTTTCTACCCCTTAAAAAACATTTTTGAGAATTTTTTCAAATTTTTTTACCCAACTAAAAAAAAGTTGTGGATTTTTGAAAAAAATTGCACTTTTTTTCAAATAACTATAACTTATTTTAAAATTGATATTTCGGAACCCCGCAAGGCTATAAAAATTTTGTTTTTTAATTATTTCAGAGGCCGGATATATGAAAATTTCAGTTTTTTTGAAAAAGCCCTAATTTTAAATCGACCATTTTTTTTTTTTAACTCAAAAAAAAAATCTATTAGCATTATAGGCACTAACAAATGCCTCTTATTTTATTCAGAATTTCATGAAACGTATACATATCATATTGGTCTAAATTTTAAGCCATAAATTAAAAAAAGGCAAATAGGGCGAAATCCGAGCCCTAATGATGACTTAAAATTTTCGAATAAAATATCATTTTTCAACTTCTAAAGTTTCACGAGAAAGCTGAAAAAATTTCATAAAAAAGTTACGTAAAAAATAAACCAAATTTCAAAAAAAAAAGATTTTTATAACAAAAAAAAAAAAAATAGAAGCAATCGTCGGCACATCTTGAAATTAGGGGGGATAATTGTAGAATTAGTTGAAGTTTTTTTGAGTTAAAAAAAAAAAAAATGGTCGATTTAAAATTAGGGTTTTTTCAAAAAAACTGAAATATTTCATATATCCGGGCTTCTGAAATAATTTTTGTATTTTTTTCTGAAAACTACATTTAAAAACAAAATTTTTATAGCCTTGCGGGGTTCCGAAATATCAATTTTAAAATAAGTTATAGTTATTTGAAAAAAAAAGAGCAGTTTCTTTCAAAAATACATAACTTATTTTTAGTTGGGTAAAAAAATTTGAAAAAATTCTCAAAAATGTCTTTTAAGGGGTAGAAAAAAGATAGGAAATTTTCAGCGAAATCCGCAGGGGTCAGGAAAAAAATTTGTCGATTTGGCATGGAATGAATGACCCATATATAGCCTCCTCTTATAAAATGAACTTTTAGTGGGATTTAAATTAGATTAGAAAATTTTAACGATTTCCCTAATTAAAATAATAATGAATGAATATATTCCATTTAACCCAATTATTTGTCTTCACGAATAATTGGGAAACTCTTAATATTTCTTTAATTAATCCTACAGTTTAAAAACTTAAAAATACACTCTCGGTTTATAAAAATTCTGAGGCATATATTAAAGACAAATCATCGTCATTAAATATTAATATAATTATATATTCATACTTGGACGAAACAAATTTTTGACACTTTTGATTAATTTATTTACATAAACGAATTTTTTTTTTCAACTATTAATCAAAAGTTATTTATTTATTTATTCTTCCTCTCTTTTAGATTTTTGCTTTTTTTACAAGCTTTTTAAAATCAAGGTTTTTTCTTTTTTCTCCACTTAATGTTTAAAAGAAATTAAAAGTTTATTTTATTGATCACCTTTTGCTGCTCCAAACAAACTCAGACGGAGAGAAAGAGAAAATATAAATTAAATTCTCTCTCTCTTTAATTTAACTATTTATCCAATGAAATGAGAAAATTGAATTTTAAATTTTGTTTCCGCTGGTTAAGAATGAATAAAATGTTGCTTTTGTGCGTCAGTCTTCTTTTTTCTTATATTCGTGCATTTTAATTCCATTTATTCATATCGTATTGAAATTTTGTTCATTTTCTTGAAAATATTTCTTTATTTAATTATTTTTACTTTCTCTTACCTCTATATATGTTAATATATATAGAAGAAAATTATTGGATTCATGTCAAAAATTCGATGTCGATATTTTGACGGATATACATGTTTTGAGGTCCCCTGAATCCAAAAAAGTGGTTTTCGCGACATGGTCTGTCTGTGTGTCTGTGTGTCTGTGAACAAAATATCTCAAGAACGGAAAGAGCTACGAGGTTGAAATTTTATATTTAAGTTTTGTTCCCTCCTGGACCGTGAAAATAAGCTTTTGAACAAAATCGACCAAAGAGTACTAGTACTTTAATGATGCACTTTTTCAATTTTTTTTTTCGATTTTCTCAAAATTCGCTCCAACGATTTTTTTTTATTCAAAAATCAATTATTTTTTAGATGCTCTTTTTCTCATTTTGTTATTTAATTATTCTAAAGACCACTCTTGTAGGCCTATTCCATAAAAAAGTTAGGGGAAATGGTTGCCATGGTAACAAATTATAAATATTTCCCCATACTTATAAATTTTACCCCTTGAAAATTGAATGTACCGTACTGTCGGAAACTAAAGTGCGACCAGTCACACCAGATTTTTTTTTAAACACACACTTGTTTTTCTATTCACACTCACATACACACATTCACACAGTCTTTTCGGCAACTTAGGTCATTTAAGACTTTAAACGATAGCCATTATTAATAAATACAGTAGTCCCGTAAATCCGAACTAATTGGGACCGAGTGTCGTTCGGATTATCGGGAAGTTCGGATTAACCGGAATTTAATTGTAAGCTTTAATTAGTTAATTTTGATAATAAAGTCGTATTTATAACGTTGTAAACCGTGAAACTGCTTATACTATTTCTCTATTTTTTATAATTCGTATTTTTTAATAATATAAAGTACTTTTAATGTCTAATTTTCATTTATATTCCTCTTAAAAAAAAAAATCGTACCGGTACGCAAAAAGAGTTCGGATTAACAGGAAGTTCGGATTAGCGAGGTTCGGATTACTGGGACTCTACTGTATATCAATTAGGGAATTAGGGGTTCAGGCATTCTTTCATTTCATTTGGTATCCCAATAGCTTAAATAAAATCATCGCACTTTTATAAATTTTACAAAATTTTCTTGAATTCTGATATCTCGGCGCAAACTAAATATATTTCGGATACAAAATATGGTGTGACAAGCACAGAACACAACTTTCCATTACCGAAGGTGAGAGAAAATTGTGTGCTGTGCGACAATCACACCAGATTTTTATTTTTTCTAATGTACAGATTCATTAATTAATTAATTACTTTTCCCGAAATGATATTATCTCTACTCTATAATAGGCAACGGATCTTGTCGTTAGAGATTTAATGGCATTTTTGAACTTTTGAAAAACAAAAAGATAATTGAAAAAATTGTTCTAATTTGTTCTAAAATAAATAACTTAATTGATCTTTTGTTTATTTTTTGAATTGAGAATTATTTCTGAATATGAGTCGGCCTTATCCTCCTCTTTCTATATGAGGTGGTTAATTAAAAAAAAAAAAAGGAACTTCATTTATTTTTTGTTTCTATTTTCCCGCCTTTGCATCTTCCATCCAATTTGAAGGCTTTTAATAAATTAATTGGAACAAATTGAATAAATTTGCCTTTCATTGTTCTCCTTCTTTAATGTCATTTTAACCTTCGTTAATATTGTAAGTCTAACGTTAAGAAAAGATATTCAAAACGAATTTGAATAAATAAACTTTCCCTCTTAACTTTTAATAAATTTAACATACTTGCTATGTGAATTTCAATTTTTTAAAAATTATAATAAGAATATAATCTAATTGTATTTTTAAAGGGACGAACTTTTAAATTGAATAAAAACAAAAGGATGCTATAATTTCTAAAATAGCGAGATTTAAAGATCAACGCTTTCATTTTGAATCGCTTTCATCTGAATTCTACTATTTGATCATTATCTTCTACCTTTTACTTTATTTTCTTCTTCTCCATATGTTTTTTTTTTCCTTTTGGAATTCGACAAAGCGACGGTTGAAAAAAAAAAAAAAAAAAAGAATGGAGAAAAGTTGCCACTTGAAATGCATTGGGGGACTTAAGAAAGGAAGGGCCGAAGAAGACCTTCTGTCAAGTGTTCGTGTGTCCGCCGATCAACTCGCCCTACAGAATACATAATGAATGGCTTTTATTTATTTCTTTGTTGTTATATAAATATAATACTGTTTTGATATTTATATATGTCACTTATTCAAAAGAAATTTACTATTAAGTTGTCATATTAGTGTCTAAAAAGAGCGTTGCTTTTTTAAAAATCTGGTGTGACTGGCGCACAACACACAACTTTCGATTACCGAAGGTACTGTGCTTGTTACACCAGATTTTTTGTGTCGACATGTATTTAGTTTCGACCGATATATTAAAATTCAAGATGTACAATTTATAAGTATGGGAAAATATTTATATTTTGTTACCATGACAACCATTTCTCCTATCTTTTCTACGGAGTACAAGAGTAAAGTGGTCTTCAGAAGATTTCAATGAGAAAATGAGAATATACATTTTAAAGAGAATCTAAAAAATAATTGATTTTTGAATTTAAAAAAAAAAATTGTTGAAGAGAATTTTGAGAAAATCGCAAAAAACTGAAAAAGTGCATCAGTAAAGTACTAGTACTTTTTGGTCCATTTTGTTTAAAAGCTTCGTGTCACGTCCCAGGGGGGTCCCCAACTTAATTATAAAATTTCAACTTTCTAGCCCTTTTCGTTTTTGAGATATTTTGTTCACAGACAGACTCACACACAGACAAACCATGTCGCGAAAACCACTTTTTTGGATTCAGGGGACCTCAAAATCCATCAAAATCTCGACATCGAATTTTTGACATGAATCCAATACTTTTTCTCTCTATATATTAACATAATATATTTAGAGGTAAGAGGAAGTAAAAAACCACGTATTTATTAGCAGATATTTTAGAGTTGATTCATTTATTAAATGACGAACCAAGACAACTAAGGACGGAATTTCTTCTAGTAAAGTCGGCGCTACAAGCGCCTCG
This sequence comes from Euborellia annulipes, assembly GCA_023213315.1. Taxonomy (NCBI): domain Eukaryota; kingdom Metazoa; phylum Arthropoda; class Insecta; order Dermaptera; family Anisolabididae; genus Euborellia; species Euborellia annulipes. Next base: position 8,739 of record JAKCPI010000672.1, read on the forward strand.
AGAGTGAAGCCTTGCCTAGGCAACCTATACTGTATACTTAGCTGTCGGATGTGTTGTCTTAAAAGTACTTTTCCCCTTTACAGTAAAAAAAGATTTTTTTTTTGACAATTTTGCGTGCTTGAAAAAAAGGTATAACGATTATTTTTTCGTCTGTCCGGATACAGTAATCGATTAATATAAATTATTTTTTCATAATCGATAATCGATTATTTTTATCCATAATATACAGAAGGCCTACATTGTGAGTTCAGTCACACGAAATTTTTTTCCTTTGTTGTTTTTTTTTTATACAAATTTAAACAATTTTTTTTTTTAACAAGAAGCGAGTTTTTTTTTTTTTTTAATTAAAAAATCCACTTGAGTTTATCATATATAAAATAAACTGAGCTGAATCATTAACCATATTAACCCGGAGAAAAAAATAAATAAATAAAAAAAAAACATCCCCACTCACACACACAGAGTGCTTTTATTCGTATTTCAAAAACACAGTTTTCACCACCCAGGGCGTTAATGAATTAAAGTATATATATTTTTAAACTGTCTAAATAGGAATTTCATTTTCTTTTTGAAGGTTTAAATACACATTGTATATATATACACACTTAATATTTACTTTTGCCATCTCTTTAAAAAGTACTTTGATTAAATATTGTGGGTTTAGTTGAAAAAAAAAATTTCCAAGGTTTTATAATAATTTTTTATCTCTACTTTAAAAAGAAAAGGTCTCAGGTAGCCAAATAAAATTCTCCCTTTATATAAAATTTGAAACGTTTCGAATAAAATTTATTATTCCCCATTCAGTCAAATGATGTTGGATGAATAAATATAAATCCAAATATTTCCTTCACACACACAGAGACAGACAGACCATTTTGCGGGACCCACTTTTTAACTCAGAAGACTTCAAAACATAACATAAAAATCTGGTGTGACTGGCGCACAGCACACAACTTTCTCTTACCCTTCGGTAAGAGAAAGTTGTGCACCGTGCTGGTCACACCAGATTTTTTGTGTCGAGATATATTTAGTTTCCGATAGCACCTTAGTTTCAAACTTGCATTTTAAATGTTGACTGCTTCAAATAAACTATGGTTATTTTTCAAAATTTTAATCTCATATTTGGACATTTTATACACAATATAGATTCGTAAATAAATACAATATTTCATAAGAAATGGAAAAAAAAATTTTAAATGCCTAAAAAGTTCCAAAGGGGACCCCCTTTTGAATCGAAATTAACATACAAATCCCTATAGGAAATTAACATTGTTCCTATTCGAAGATAAGGTGGAAAGGGAATTTAAAAAGAGTAGAGAGAGACGATAATGTTTGCTAGTGAGAGAGAGACATATATGTTTTCTTTGAAACAATTAAAGACACAAATAAAATAAAAATAAATGGGAATTTAAATAATAATTGATTTTTACTTTCTCTTACATATGTATATATGTAATATATATATAGAAAGTATTGGATTCATGTCAAGGCTAATAGATGACAAGGTTGTCTCATACGGCTCGGCCAATCAGAGCGAAGGCGGGAAATCGTCATCAAGAAGCCCAAATTTGAATTCTTATTTAATATATAGTATTTATCTCTCTCTGACTTTTTACGATTTATATTTAAAAGTTGTTCATTTTAATTTTCTTTCATCATTTTTGATAGTTGAATATAAATTTTAAATTGAAATATTTAATTTTTCCTTTTAGTTTCTCTTACCTATATAACAATATTATATAAGTAGAAAGTATTTTTTTCCGAATTGTCTTCATTTTTGTTTTACTTTCTATTACCGTATTTAATTAATATATTTAAAAAAAAAAATTATTATTTTCTCTAGTACTGAAAAAAAACATTAAATAATATTTCAAAAAAATAAAAATGGAACATATTTTAAATAAAATAAATAAATTTATTACGACCCGCTTAGAGGCACCAGTCCCCGGTGGCTAGGTCCAACAAACACAATACAAATTTAAATATAATAACAAATATAACAAAACAAATCAAAAGGGAAAAAAAATAGAAATGTATAGTAAACGTCGCATTAGCCATCCCAACATTCGCCTTAAGTTGTTAAGGAAAACCTGGCCAAAAACCTTGAAAGGATGGTATGACCTCCTTACCAAAACTATTTCATAAGAAATAAATATTAATAGAATAATAGACAGGAAAAGAGAATGTCAGCCCAACAGGACAGCCCCTATCGAATAAAAATCCTGTCAATCCAGAAGGCGTTTCGGTTTTAATTAAATAAAGCCATCATCAGTTCTCAAGAGATTATTGTCTGTGCAAATGTTATATTTTTATATAATATTGTATATGTTTATATAAAACAACACTCTCTGCATCCCAACCTTGAGCCAATAATCTCTTGAGAACTGATGATGGCTTTATTTAATTAAAACCGAAACGCCTGTCTTGTTCCTGTCTATTATTCTATTAATATTTATTTCTTATGAAATAGTTTTCTTCTTTTTTTTAAGATTTTTTCTTCCTTCGTCAGAAAGTTTTCTTTTCATTAAAGAAATTCTATTAGTAACTACTCTTTGAGTATTAAAAAATTTTATTCTAAGTAAAACTCTTAATTTAACGAATGATTTTTCTAAAGTTATAGGAATTTCTGGGCATTTTTTAAATACATATTTAGTTATTTTATTTACTATGTTTTTTTCTTTTTTTAAACTGCCTTTGTTATATTTTTTTTCTTCATCTATTTTATCTTCTTCATCTTTTTCTGTCTGTGAAATATTTGTTTGTAGACTTGAAGTTTCAGAAACCTTCTTCATTAAATCTTCCAATATTCCTTTTTCTTCCTTTCTTTTATCTCGGGCCAATCGAGCTGATTCTTCAGGAGTTGGAACATCACTGGGTTTTAAAAATAACGATGGAACAGCTGAAAAAATTGATATATTAATAATAAATAAGATATTACTAAAATAAAAAGTAAAATTAGAATCTCAGTGTACATGGGTATAGCCTATAGTGAAAAAAGCCTTGTATATATATAGAGTATTTTTTACCTACCTGTTGGCTTTAATTGAATTTTGGGAGGTAAATCCATAATTTTCCGCTCGCATGTCTTCTTGAAAATCAGATTTTGCACGTTGCAAATTCCTCCCGTTTTTGGATTTACACAATCTTTTCGATAACTTCTTCTAATCCATTCTTTTCGTAAGTTATCATCTTTTGGAAATGAAAAAAAAACAATAATTTTTCTTCTCCTTCCTTTTGTTTATAAAAAGAATTTTTACAAATTGCAACTGAGCAAATTGTTCCAGGCATCTAAAAGAATGATTAGAATCAAATATATATTTTAAATAATTGATTTAGTATTTCATTAATTACCTTGAATCCATGTAAAGAAAGCGCCACAAACACACAAATGAAAAGTTGATTGAAAAAGATGAAAAAACAGCCTAAATCGAATATTTTGAAAAAGGTTATGATTAGAATGAAATATATATTTTTTAACTATTTGATTTAACATTCAATTAATTACCTCCAATATAAGCAAAAATGATAAAACAATGTCCAAATCGATTTATTAAAGCACGTGTAATGTTAAGAACAAAATATCAAATAGCTATATGCACTCAGAACGTTTGTCACTAGGGAATCTTGGACTCGAGTGACGTCATCTGCCAAAACCCCCCACCATTTTCCACTCCGTATGAGACAACCTTGTCTTTCTACTAACCTTGGATTCATGTCAAAAATTTGATGTCGAGATTTTGATGGATCTTCACGTTTTGAGGTCCCCTGAATCCAAAAAAGTGGTTTTCGCGACATGGTCTGTCTGTGGGTGGGTGTGTGGGTGTGTGGGTGGGTGGTTGGGTGTGTGTTCAATTTTAAGGACGAAGGAATTGAGCTACGAGGTTGAAATTTTATATTTAAGTTAAACACCCCCGGGACCGGAAAAATAAGCTTTTAATCAAAATCGGCCAAAGAGTACTAGTACTTTACTGATGTACTTTTTCAGTTTTTTTCGATTTTCTCAAAATTTGCCCCAACGATTTTTTTTAAAATTCAAAAATCAATTATTTTTTAGATGTTCTTTAAAATGTATATTCTCATTTTGCAATTGAAATCTTCTGAAGACCACTTTACTCTTGTATTTCATAGGGAAGATAGGAGAAATGGTTGCCATGGTAACAAAATATAAATATTTTCCCATACTTATAAATTTTACATCTGAATTCAAATGTTCCGTACTGTCGGGAACTAAATATATGTCGACACAAAAAATCTGGTGTGACAAGCACAGAACACAACTTTCGATTACCGAAGGTAAGAGAAAGTTGTGTGCTGTGCGCCAGTCACACCAGATTTTTATTAGATTAAAAATCAATTATTATTTAAACGCCCATTTTTTTTTTTCGGAGAAAATATATCTCTCTCACTAGCAAACATTATCGTCTCTCTCTACTCTTTTTAAATTCCCTTTCCACCTTATCTTCGAATAGGAACAATGTTAATTTCCTATAGGGATTTGTATGTTAATTTCGATTCAAAAGGGGGTCCCCTTTGGAACTTTTTACGCATTTAAAATTTTTTTTCCAATTCTTATGAAATTTTGTATTTATTTACGAATCTATATTTTGTATAAAATGTCCAAATATGAGATTAAAATTTTGAAAAATAACCATAGTTTATTTGAAGCAGTCAACATTTAAAATGCAAGTTTGAAACTAAGGTGCTATCGGAAACTAAATATATCTCGACACAAAAAATCTGGTGTGACCAGCACGGTGCACAACTTTCTCTTACCGAAGGGTAAGAGAAAGTTGTGTGCTGTGCGCCAGCACACCAGATTTTTAATCTAATAAAAAGAAAAAGATTTAAATTCCGTTACCATGGCAACCATTTCTACTTTCCTATGAAGAACAAGAGTAAAGTGGTCTTCAGAAGATTTCAACGGCAAAATGAGAATATACATTTTAAAGAGCATCTAAAAAATAGTTGATTTATGAATTTAAAAAAAAATCCTTGGAGGGAATTTTGAGAAAATCGAAAAAAACTGAAAAAGTACATCAGTAAAGTACTAGTACTTTTTGGCCGATTTTGTTCAAAAGCTTATTTTGAGATTCTTCAAAGGTACCTAAGTTAAATATAAAATTTCAATCCGCTAGCTCAACTCCTTCATGCTAAAAATCTGTCCACACACACAGACACACATACATACACACACACACACACACACAGACCAATTTGCGGGACCCACTTTTTTGGACTCAGGGGACCTCAAAACATGTATATCCATCAAAATCTCGACATCGAATTTTTGACATGATCGCAATACTTTCTCTCTCTATATATTTCATATATAGGGTAAGAGAAAGTAAAAATTGAATTTTTGACACGAATCTATCTATATATTAAGAATATATAGGTGAAAGTAAAAATAACCGACCAAACCGCAAACGCCTGCTATTAGGCAACCGAACCACCATGCAAACATCTCGCTAGTCTAAAATACAGGCGCTTCTTTCATGTAATCAAATTAAAAAATCTGGTGTGACTGGCGCACAGCACACAACTTTCTCTTACCTTCGGTAATCGAAAGTTGTGTACTGTGCTTGTCACACCAGATTTTTTGTGTCTACATATATTTAGTTCGCGACAGTACGGAACATATAAATTCAGATGTAAAATTTATAAGTATGGGAAAATATTTATATTTTGTTACTATGGCAACCATTTCTCCTATCTTCCCTATGAAATACAAGAGTAAAGTGGTCTTCAGAAGATTTCAATTGCAAAATGAGAATATACATTTTAAAGAGCATCTGAAAAATAATTGATTTTTGAATTTTAAAAAAAATCGTTGGAGCAAATTTTGAGAAAATCGAAAAAAACTGAAAAAGTGCATCAGTAAAGTACTAGTACTCTTTGGCCGATTTTGATTAAAAGCTTATTTTTCCGGTCCCGGGGGTGTTTAACTTAAATATAAAATTTCAGCCTCATAGCTCAATTCCTTCATCCTTAAAATTGAACACACACACACCCACCCACCCACCCACAGACAGACCATGTCGCGAAAACCACTTTTTTGGATTCAGGGGACCTCAAAACGTGAAGATCCATCAAGATCTCGACATCGAATTTTTGACATGAAACCAATACTTTCTCTCTATATATATATTACATATATACATAGGTAAGAGAAAGTAAAATATATAGGGTAGAGAAACTAGTTGTTTATTGATGGCTGGTTATTTTGATAAGAGGATGTGATATACGGGCAACCAGAGCGAAAATTAAAATAAAAGTCTATTTTTTTGTCGACGTTTCGAGTACCGATCGCACTCTTTATCAGGACAAAAATGATGTCAAGGATGATCAAATGATGTTTCGAGGTCGAAACAATAAAGAGAATATGAATTGGTAAAAACGTTGCTACAATGACATGTCAACTTGACATAATTTTTGTCTTGATGAAGAGTGCGATCGATACTCGAAACGTCGACAATGTGTGTGTCTGGCTGTGAACAAAATATCTCAAGAACGAAAAGAGCTAGGAGGTTGAAATTTTATATTTAAGTTAGCCACCCCCATGGGACGTGACACGAAGCTTTTGAACAAAATCGGTCAAAGAGTACTAATACTTTACTGATGTACTTTTTCAGTTTTTTTCGATTTTCTCTAAATTCGCTCAGACGATTTTTTTTTTTTTAATTCAAAAATCAATTATTTTTTAGATGCTCTTTAAAATGTATATTATCATTTTGCCATTGAAATCTTCTGAAAACCACTTTACTCTTGTACTTCATAGAGAAGATAGGAGAAATGATTGCCATATAAATATTTTTACATATAAATTTTACATCTTGAAAATCGAATGTACCGTACTGTCGGAAATTAAATACATGTCGAGACAAAAAATCTGGTGTGATAAGCACAGAACACAACTTTCTTTTACCGAAGGTAAGACAAAATTGTGTGCTGTGCGCCAGTCACTCCAGATTTTTTTAATTTGGATTCATCTTAATAAAACAAATTCTTTTATTAATAAATTTAAGAATTATACTTCTTGAAGAATAAAATGATCCCGCCGAAGGGTTTTTATTCTTTTTTTTCTTTAGATAATTGAAATAAAAAATTTATTCTTTTGATATATAAAACCTTTTTTTAGCCTATTCTCTTTAAAAAAAAGAGTCTGAAAATATCCCATATAAATATAAAAGATATCTGATAAAACCCTTTTATAGCAAACGATAGCAAAATTTAAGTCGATCATGAATATAAAATTGGCTTTCAAGTTGATATTCCGTATAATAATTATATTTCAAATGTGGCTGGCTGGCTATCGATTTGGCTCTCTCTCTCTCTCTCTCTTTCGCTCTCTATCTCTCTCTCTCACTGTCCATATATCACAAAGATGAGTCTCAGGTCCAGAGAGATAGGAACATTAATAAACGGTCAAAGCTAAGCTTCTCGTAGTACTTTACCTTTAGATTCCATCTTTGGCTAATATAGATGCATTTCAATTTATGGGAGTTTGCTTTCTCACTCACTCTCTCTCTGTGTTTACTTATGGTTATTAAGACTAAAATAATCAAATGGTGTGCTGGTCGCACAACACACAAATTTCTCTGACCTTCGATAATCGAAAGTTGTGTTCTGTGTTTGTCACACCAGATTTTTTTGTGTCGACAATTTATAAACAAGGGAAAATATTTATATTTTGTTACCATGGCTACCATGTTACCAAAATCGTTAGAGCGTTTGAGAAAATCGAAAATATCTGAAAAAGTACATCAGTAAAGTACTAGTACTCTTTGACCGATTTTGTTCAAAAACTTCGTGTTACGTCCCAGGGGGGTGTCTAACTTAAATATAAAATTTCAACCTTCTAGCTCTTTTCGGTCTTGAGATATTTTGTTCAAACCGAAAACCACTTTTTCGGACTCAGGGAATCTCAAAACGTGTATATCCATCAAAATCTCGATATCGAATTTTTGATATGAATCCAATACTTTCTCTCTATATACCAAGTATATATTAACACATATATATAGGCAAGAGAAAGTTAAAAAAAATCATTTTTATCTGCCGGGATTTAATTAGAAAAATCTGTCCAAATTTAATGATATAGGTCTATAATGAAATTATCAACAAACTAATCTAATCTTTCTATTGTTGTTATATGACGTCATGCAAAAATTGCATTCAAAAAAGTTCACTTAAAAAAAAAAAAAAAAACATTTACTATTTGAAGATATGTATATTCTTAATATACAAACAGAAAATTTTTAAATAAAATAATAAGATTCAATTTTCTCCTATGATAATTGAAGGCATTCATTGAAATTTAATTGACATTTTAACTTAACATTTTTTTAATATATATATTGAATATCTTCACGTCTCAAGCCCAAAAAATAACAATAAAAATAAATAAATATTAATTTAAATTAATTGTATAAATATCCTAGCTAAGAGAAGATTGACTAATAAAACTCCTATTCCCATTTGAGGAGAGTCCTCCCTCTTCCCCCTCTCTCTCGCTCTAACTCCCTCCCTGAACGCCATCTCCCTACCTGACTAATAGCCAATCAGAGCGATCCAATCCTTGGCGCCATAGTTCTCCTATTAAAAAGTAGATGAGATGCCTGAACACCTCAGTAGGAGGGGAGGCCTCTAAGTGAAAGTTAATCTGTGTTACTCGGTGCAAGAAAACCCACGGCAATTCATTTGCTAGGCAGCCATCATGGCAACTGGTCGCTTCGCTCTCGGTGCTCCTCATTTCACAAGCTTTTTATCTAGGTATTTCAATTCAAATTTACTAATTATTTGTTTATTACACTATTTAGTGGTTAAATATTTATAATTAATAATAAAATTTAAGAATAACTGTCGAACCCTATTAAATTCCAAGCCATCGTTTGTTATCATGTTTTTTGCTCTCAAGCTTAATTATCATTTCTCTCGAGGTTTTATTTTTTCACATTTCTTATTTCTTGAAATGTTGATATGTACCATGCTATGGGTTTATCATCACAGCAATAAATTAATATTGCCTTGTTAGGTCATTAAATAATCTCTCTCAGCGTAATTTGTATAAAACTAATGAATCAAAAGAAAGTGGTTGGTTTTAACTAGTGATGAGAAGTGGCTCTAGACTTTGAATTGAGTATAGGAGACTTTGCAGCCAAGGAATTAAATAAAAAACCTTTATTTAAATGTTAACCGTCGACGTTTCGGTCGCAAATCACGACCTTCCTCAGGACGATTAATTGATAGAATGCAAGATTAACAGTATTATATTTAATTATCATTGTAAATTATACAATATTTATTGTAGAGTGAGTGACTTGCTCTATAGTTCAAATAAATATTGTATAATTGACAAAGATAATTAAATACTGTTAATCTTGTATCGTCCTGAGTAAGGTCGTGATTTGCGACCGAAACGTCGACGGTTAACAAATAAAAGATTTTTATTCAATTCCTTGCCTGCAAAGTCCTCTATACCCAATTGAAAAGTGGTTTTGTAAAATATTATATTCTTAATCGGATTTTATGAATATATAGGCTATCCAAGTCTAGATACGCGTTTCTTCCCTTAGGCCTACAAACAAGTCTATACTTGTTCATCTACTATATATAAATGCTTGATATTTAAGTAATAGGCGTAGATAGATTGCTCTTATTTGGAAAATAAATTAACATTTAGTACCCTGCACTGCGGTTAAAACACACACACACACACACACACACACGCGCGCTTTTTTCCCATTCACACACGCATACACACAGTCTTTGGACAACTTAGTCCATTTAAGAACGATACTCGTTACTCGTTATTTGTAAATATATCTTTTGGGGGTCCAGGGATTCTTATTTAAGCCATTTGGTATCCAAATGGCTTAAATAAAATCATCGGATTGCCTGGGATCTGAACCCTCGACTCTTGGTATACAAGGTAGTGGTGCTACCAACTACGCCAAGCCCGAGGGCCGTGCACTGCGGTTGTTTTGTTTAATTCTTTTCAACAAAGGACATACAATTAGCACACGCACATACATTCTCAATGAATATTAAAATACTCTTTCTTTGTTCAGAGAATATTAAAAGCATATAGTAAATAGTATCAATATGTTGATATCTCTGGTGTTAGCTTCTCGTGTTTGGGGTCCTGTGGCACAGCACAAAACTTTCGGTAATTGAAAATTGTTTTGTGCTTGTCACACCAGATTTTTTTGTGTCCAGATTTATTTACACACACACACACACACACACACACACACACACACACATGTTGCGAAAATAACTTTTTTTGGACACAGGGGACTTTAAAACCTGTATATCCATGAAAGTCTCATCAGATTTTTTACTTTTTTTAAATAGTGAAAATTATTCAAATATATACGGGTATATAAACAAAAAACAGGCTCGATATATATTGTCTTGGCTGTCTTATTAAAGAAAAGGGAGCTCCTATCAGATGACCTAGATCTCTTTTTATGCCTGCGCATCATGGAAACAATTTCTCTTTCCCTCTGTCTTGTCTTCAAGGTTGAAGATGGGCGAAAAAAAAATACTGATTATATCATTAAATTAAATTACCATATTTAAAGGAAATTTATGAAATATTAAAATTTTTATCCAAGCAGTCTTTAAAAAAATCTGGTGTGACTGGTAGCACAGCGCACAACTTTCTCTTACCTTCGGCAAGTGAAAGTTATGCCTTGTGCTTTTCACACCAGTTTTTTTTTGTGTCGTCATAAATTTAGTTCCCGCCGGTATATGAGAATTAAAGATGTACAACTTATTTTGTTACCATGGCAACCATTTCTCCTATCTTTCCTATGAAATACAAGAGCAGAGTGTACTTCAAACAATTTTGAGGGCAAAATGAGAATATACGTTTTAAAGAGCATCTATAAATAATTGATTTTTTTAAATTTTAATCAAAATCTTCGGAGCGAATTTTGAGAAAATCACAAAACAAAAACTGAAAAAGTACATCAGTAAAGTATTAGTACTCTGGCCGATTTTGTTTATTATTGGCTTAGAGGGTTTCAACTTAAATATGAAATTTCAACCTTCTAGCTCAATTCCTTCATACTTTGAATTGAACACACACATAGACATGTCTCGAAAACCACTTTTTTGGTTTCAGGGGACCTCAAAACGTGTATATCCATCAAAATCTCGACATAAAATTTTTTAAATGAAACCAATACTTTCTCTATATTAATTTCAGAAGTGGCATAATGTATAATGAATGTTGTGGAGATTTAAAGCAGCCAAAAGCAATAAAAAATATTTATCTTTCGCTTTATTTTACACCCTTGTCGACGTTTCGGCCGATATTCGGGCTTTCATCAGGACAATATGCTGTTTGTCTCGAGCTCAGAGAGGCTCTTGGCAACTCTTGACAATGTGTTTGAGCGAACATTCGTCGGATGTCATGACTTCTGGTTCAATAGTGATATAAGGATTCAATGTTATATCACTATTGAACTAGAAGATTGAAACCTTATATCACTATTGAAATAGAAATGATGTCATCAGACCAAGGGCGGATACAAGGGGGGGTAAAGTGGGTAATTACCCCCCCCCCCCGAGATTTGAAAAACGGGAAAAATTTAAGAAACTGCGAACGGAGCATGAAAAATTTTTCGTTCCGCGAACGGCACATGTGAAAACTGTTTCCGCGAACGGCACACGAAAAATTTTAGGTTCCGCGAACGGCACATGAAAAATTTTGGTTCCGCGGGCGGGAAAATTTTGGGTCTCGAAAAAAAAAAAGGTAAAATATTTTTCCGGATGGGAAAAATTTTTGGTTCCGCGAAAAACAAAATTTTTCCCAGATTACCCCCCCCCCTGAGAAACACCTCTGGATCCGCCCTTGCATCAGACGAATGTTAGCACAAACGTATTGTCAAGAGTTGCCAAGAGCCTCTCTGAGCTCGAGGCAAACAGCATATTGTCCTGATGAAGGCCCGAATATCGGCCGAAACGTCGACAAGCGTGTAAAATAAAGCGAAAGATAAATATTTTTTATTTGCTTTTGGCTGTCTTGATTCTCCTCAACACTCACTTTCTTTATATATATATAATATATTATAACATATATAAATAAGAGAAAGTAAAAAACTTATCAACATACTCGATTATTTTTTTCCCCTCTTGGATTGTAAATAAATATTTCTCTGTGTTGACAATATTTCTAAATGATTTGTTATCTCTCTGGGAATGAATTTTTATTTATTATGCTTGGACATTGGTTATCTCACTTCTCTCTGTGTCGCGTTTTTTATGCGTTTTTTTCTCAAAATATAAATGGATGCCTTTATAAATAAATAAATAAATGTTCATTTGAATATAAATAAATATATGATCTCTCTCTCTCTTTCTAAATTTACAAAGAATTAAATATAAAATATTAAATTCCCTTCTCCTTTAAACTCTTTGAACTTTGCCCTTGTGTTTAGAAGGAATAAACTCCCCCTAAATGTCATGTTGATGATGATAACAGAGCTCTTTCTCTTTAAATTGATATAAATGAGCGTTTTATTTATTTATTCAGAGAGAGTATAAGTAATTCATGTTAAATTTAATTAGAAAAAAAAATTTTTAAAAAGCGAGAAAGAGGGAAATGAATGAGATAAAAGCAAAAAGTTGAGGAATTTTGAAAGATTTCAACATAACTCTGAGAAAATAAGCTCTTGTGTGAAAGAAAATGACTTAATTTACAAAAAGAACCGCTTATTAAAATGAATAAATAATATTCACTTTTCTTAAAAGTTAAATTTAACACAATATTTTATAAAAATCTGGTGTGATGGTCGCACACGAATTTTTCTTACGTTGGATTATGTGCTTGTCACACCAGATTTTTTGCTACCACATATTTAGTTTCCGCCGATTGTTTTAGAATTCAAGGGCAATGACAAAATGAGAATATACATTTTAAAAAGCATATTGAAACTAATTGCTTTATGATTTTTCGTTGGAGAAAATAAATAAATAAATAAATAAAACTATATCAGTAATTGAATCTCACAAAAATGTCTCTTTGTCAACAATAACTCAAGAATGAAAGACTTTTTTTAACACTCTCACACCACAATCGTTGCTGTTAAGCAATGCCAAGCACGACGAAATCTGGGATTGGTGACCCCCTGAAATTAGCGTGTAGAACGTCCCCCGGTAGCCATCGATATTATAAATGTAATAATATATATGTAAAATTAAAACCCTAATGGCCTCTGCAGCCGAAAAAGGGGAATTAAAAAAAAAAAAATCTTTCCAATCACACTCACATTCACAGTTTTTTCGGCAACTAAGCATTCTTGGCTTAAATAAAACCTTTGGACTGCCTGGGGTCCTAACCCCCGACCCTCGGTATAGAAGGTTAGCACGCTAACCCCTACACCAAGCCCGAAGGCAATGAAAGACCTACGAGGATGAAGAAATTTTAATCTTTTTTTATTATAGTTACCCTACTGATAGGCGACACGCTTTTGATTAAATTAAGCTTTTACTGATACTTCTCGAGTAAAAGTGATTAAAAATGATCGAAGGATACACACGCCCGCAGCAGGTCTGCTTAGTGAGCCTCTAGGGATATACATCTCCACACAGGGATACACACGCCCGCACCAGGGACACACACATTAGATCGAAAGTGATCAGAAGAAAAATGTGTGTCCCTGGTGCGAGCATGTGTATCCCCGTGTGGACGTATATATCTCTGTGTCCCTAAAGGTTCACTATGCAGACTTGCTGCGGGCGAATGGATCCCTCGAGCATTTTTAATAATTTTTTTTACTCGGCCTGTCAAAAAATTGTTTGCTATGCAGACAAATATACCAGAGCCCTCGGGCTTTGGTAGCGCGCCTGCCTTGTATACCAAGGGTCGAAGGTGAAAGATCCTAGGCAGTCCGATGATTTTATTTAAGCCATTTGGATAGAAGAGGGAATGCCTGGACCCCAAATACATATATATTCAAATAACGGTTATCTTAAAAGTCTTATATGACCTAATTTGCCGAAAAGACTGTGAATGGGAAAAAAGTGCGAGTGTTTAAAAAAAAATACACCAGATTTTTTTTATTTTTTGGATGATTCTAATGTCGTCTTTTAGGTTAAAATATACGGAAAATTAATTAATATCTAAGAGAGTATTTTTAATAAATCCTGCACCTTTACCTATACAATTTTTCGCATGCCAACTTTTCTTTGGTACGCATGTTTTCTAATTAGCGGCCTTATTTACAAAAAAAAAAAAAAACTTTTTGATATATTCATTCAATTTACGATAGACTCTGCCTCGCTCAACTTGAAAGCTTTTTTTTTATTTATAAAGTATCTTTTTTTTTCTTTTAAAAGACTAATTATTTAATAATATCTCGACCTTCTGTGAGTTTTAATTGAAATGCCAAAGTATAAAAAAAAAAAAAGGAAGAAGATTTTTGAAGAAAGGGAAAAAAACAGAGAGAGTGTCGTCGAAAAGTCTGGCGCCAGGTTCCCGCAGAGACGCAGAAATAAATCACATAAAGAAATCGGTAAATTGGTAATGGAAAGAATGTCCCCCACCTCAGGAAAAAAAACGGTAAGGGGGCCAGGCATCGCGAGCAGAGCAGCAGCTAGGAGATTAATGGCACCCAATTTGGTTTTCCGATGAACTCGTTAAGCTGAGCGGTCCATTATCTCCATAAGATCTCTCAATATAATATATAACTCATTAGATTATTTCTATCTTTTTTTTTCTGTTTGAAGAGAGAGAGAGAGAGAAAAAGCCATTAATGCAAATTGTTAATTTAAATTGAGTTTTCGCGCACGCCGCGTGTGAATATTCATGATTGATGGCCGATCTTAAGATCCCCTACCACCTCTTGATACTAAAAGGAGAACTGAAACACCCACAACCCAACATCGATTCATCTTTCACTTAAACTGACTAATTGCCCCCTCTTCTCTCTCCTTGCTTCAATCCAAATGAGACGCGACCCCCTCTCACCCCCTCCTACAAGTTTAACTTATAACTTTGTTAAAATTTCCCTTATGAGAGATGGAGAGAGAGAGTTGGTAGTTCTCTCTCTCTCGCTGAGCTTTAGAAGGAAATTGGCAAAGTTGATGAAGAGAATTGCTCCTGCACTGATCTTATCGAAAGACAAGTCATAAATTTAGAGTATAATATTTTAAAAAGATTAAATAAATATGTATATAGTATCTTAGAATTGTACTGGAATTATCGACATTCTTAAACGATTCATATTGTTTTTACTTTCTTTTACCTCGTATACATGTATATTATTGCATTTATGTAAAAAATTAGATGTCGATATTTTTTTCTTTAAATAAAGTTTAGTGCTCTCTTCCTGATAAGTTTTATTTCACCGAGACCATTTTTTACTTTCTCTTACCTCTATATATATGTTAATATATAGAGAAAGAAAGTATTGGATTCATGTCAAAAATTCGATGTCGAGATTTTGATGGATATACACGTTTTAAGGTCCCCTGAATCCAAAAAAAATGGTTTTCGCACCATGTTCTGTCTGTGTTTAATTTAAAGCATGGATGATTTGAACTAGGAGGTTGAAATTTTATATTTAAGTTAAACACCCATCTAGGGCATGAAAATGATATTTTAATCAAAATCGGCCAAAGAGTACTAGTACTTTACTGATTTACTTTTTCAATTTTTTCCTCAAAATTCGCTCCAACGATTTTGATTAAAATAAATTATCTTTAAAATGTATATTCCCTAACAAATCTGTGAGTGTTATTTATTGGCGAGGTCGAACATCCCATGGCCCCCGTGAATCGAACCCAGGATCTCCAGCCTTTCCGAGGCATAGGCGTGCTGTCCATTGCACCAGGCCACCGAACCCTCGTCCTTCTTCAATAAATGTTTGGCCTCGCCAATAAATAACACTCACAGATTTGTTAGATATATATCCCAATGACTTTTTTAAGTCTGAAAAGAATCGAGATGTTTTGAATACTAATATCTATTCAAATATATAAATCGCGAAAGTATTTAATGTATATTCTCAGTTTGCCATTGAAATCTTCTAAAGACTACTTTACTCTTGTATTTCATAGGAAAGAGCAGAAATGGTTGCTATGGTAACAAAATATAAATATTTCCCATATTTATAAATTTTACATCTTGAATTTAAATATATCGGTGTAAACTAAATATATCTCGACATAAAAATAATCTGGTGTCGGCATATATTATAGTTGTGTATACGATCGTTTGCTCTCAAAATTGTTTGAAGGCTTTACTCTTGTATTTCATAGGAAATGTAGGGCCTACTACCCGAAACTAAATACTAATATTTTGAAAGAAGAAAATGCAGTTTCTTTTTTGAGATCAGCCCACGGCCAACGTTTCTGTCCTAAGTTTGGACCATCATCAGAACTGGGACTGTGTCAAAAATGCATATATACTTTCCCAGAGAGGGGAGAATGAATCTTATGAACTTTTAATTCATAGAACAGTGGGCACCTAAAGTGCCTCAACTGCTCGAGAGTGGAGCCTGAAGCTACTTTTAAACTCCTTCTTAAAGCTAAGCATTTTGGTTACCTAATCTCAGAGCTCCACTCTCGAGCGTATCTGGCATTTGTAGCGCCTGTACTTCAAAGGAGAGATAAGAGAAATAGTTGCCATAAAAATATTTTCAGTGTGACAATTAGGGTCCGACCGAAACAAGATTTTCAGCCGAAACCGAAACCGAATATTCGGCCTCAACCTTAGTTTCGGCCGAAACCGTAACCGAAACCGAAACTTGTATTTTCTATAAAAATTTTTTTTCATTTTATCTTTTTTTTTTTTTTGAATTTTTTTTCCCTTCGGTGAAAATCATTTTACCTTTTTTTAGGGAGACTAAATTTTTTTTCTCCCTCAAGTGCAAATTATTTGACCTTTTTTTTTTTTTTTGCATGCGAGTCTCATCCCATTTTTTCAGACTCTGGTTTCGGCCGGCCGAAAGGTTCGGCCACTTTTTGGCCGAAACCGAAACTACGGCCGAAACCATGATTTTTGGCCGAAACTGGCCGAAACCGTAACCGAAACCGAATATTCGGTCGGTTCCTAGTGACAATCTATTACATATATAAACTCAGAAGCAGTATTTCGACATTTCTGTAAAGAGTGCAAGTTAATAACTCCATAACCGCCAGGTTTTAACAAATGTTATCAAAGTTTTATTTCATCAATAATTGCACCGTTTAGATTAAAACCATATTCATATAAATCTTTAAGAGTGTATGAATTTAATTTGGAAGAAGCGTGTGAGTTTTGAAGAGCCAGTCATCAAACTTCCTACCCGACCCCGATTACTACCTATCTGACAGTTCATTAGTTTCCTACAGCTGGGGTATTATTAAATTCAGAGATTTAATAGATTTTTTTGTTTTATTAAGAATAAAATACCTTCCATGCAATGGTAAGATTGCACCCGTCTGTTTTGTAGTCCGGTTTATTTACTAGTAGGGATGTATGTTCTTATATATCGTATAACTTATATATATATAAAGAGAGAGAGAAAAGAAGAAAAGAGAAACGCCTTCAACGACGTTTTATTTAAATTTAATGCTCTCTATTTTATTTTCGCCTGGTCTTAATGCATTGTACGTCTTCACTTGCTCTCTCTCTCTGTATGTACATTCATTGGGTCGGCCCGTGGGTAAAGTAGTAAAAGATTTAAATGCGAGAAAAAGATTTGTGAGATTTCAGAACGAGAAGGTCTCTCTCTCGCATATCACATAAGGGGGATGGGGGAAAAGGACCCTGCTGACTGTCTCATGGAATGACACTCTCTGCCCAATATATAGATGTACTTTGCCAACTCGGAGAACTATTTAAAAAAAAAAAGAGTTTCTCCTCTTCTCTCTGTTAGTTTTACCCACCAGGCTTTTTACGTCTGTAGATTTATTTTTTTACTTTCTCTTACCTCTATATATGTTAATACAGTATATATGGACCCTGTTATGCAATGGTGTGCCAAAGACCAAACAATGAGTTTTGAGAAAATCAACATTAATGTTTTTTGTTTTCATTGGTTTATAGATAATTTTTGTTGTCACTTGTGCAAGTAACATAAAATATAAATTTTTTTAGGATATATTTCATAAAAAATACTATTAATTAAAGCATTTGAAACAATATTCCGTGCTTAACTCAATTTTGAATTTTTTGGTCTTTGACCATTGCATAACAGGGTCAATATAGAGTACAAGTATTGGATTCATGTCAAAAATTCGATGTCGAGATTTTAATGGATATACACGTTTTGAGGTTCCCTAAATCCAAAAAAGTGGTTTTCGCAACATCCTCTGTGTGTGTGTGTGTGTGTGTGTTTGTGTGATTGTGTGTTCAATTTAAAGCATGAAGGAATTGAGCTAGAAGGTTGAAATTTTATATTTAAGTTAGACCCCCACCTAGGGCGTGAAAATAAGCTTTTGATCAAATTCGGCCAAAAAGTACTAGTATTTTACTGATGTACTTTTTCGATTTTCTCAAAATTCGCTCCGACGATTTAGATTAAAATTCACAAATCAATTAGGAGAGGACGGGAGCCTTCTCGGGACAAAACATCGAGGTAAAATAAAAAAACGTTTATATTCTGTCGCCGAGCGCTGTTTCGAGCGCTAGTCGCATTCATCTTCAGGGCCTATTGTAACAAATTTTATTTGGTTAATTTATTATTTTACAAATTATGTTAATACGAAACACATTACCACATGGAATTTCTTAATGGCTACTTACAATGTGGTAATGTGTTTCGGATTAACATATTTTGTAAAATAATCAATTAAGCAAATAAAATTTGTTACTATAGGCCCTGAAGATGAGGCGACTAGCGCTCGAATCGTCGGCTACAGAATATAAACGTTTTCTATTTTACCCAGCTGCTGTGTCCCGGGAAAGCTCCGTCCTCTCCTAATTTGAGTATCTACAGCCATCAAACTCAACAATTTATCAATCAAAAATCAATTATTTTTTAGATGCTCTTTAAAATGTATATTCTCATTTTGTCATTGAAATCTTCTAAAGACCACTTTACTCTTGTACTTCATAGGAAAGATAGGAGAAATGGTTGCCATGGTAACAAAATATAAATATTTTCCCATACTTATAAATTTTACATCTGAATTCGAATGTTCCGTACTGTCGGGAACTAAATATATTTCGACACAAAAAATCTGGTGTGACAAGCACAGAACACAACTTTCGATTAGAAAGTTGTGTGCCGTGCGACAGTCCAGATTTTTTATGTTATTATTAAAGAAACTTGTGCGATTTATTTAAAGGAAAATTATTCTTAATGAAATTTCGTGGTTTGATAAGTCCGTGACTTTATCTAATTTCGCTATCGTCTTTTTCGGATTAATATTATTAAATATAGAAAAGGGCTTTGGATTTTTATATAATATTATAATGTAATTTTACTTCATTACTTGAAGTAATTTATAAAGGAAAAATTCCATCTTTTCAAATATGAAATATTAATTTGAATAAAAGATGAAAAGAGAGAGAAAGATGGCGCTCAATTTTGCAAGTAAAGAGATTATAATATTTTCTTCATTACACTCTTTATTATATAATAATATGAAAATTGACGTTGGAAAAAAAAATTAACTTAATGTGATCCCTGAATCAATGTTCAGCTGCTCCACTATAAACACACTCTTCCTGTTTATAAGATAGTAAGTTTTATTAATTAATATGTTGTGGATCGCCTGCCTCCAGGAGTTCTCGGAGTTAGAAAGAATAGATGAGATTTTTTTAAAGTTCTTTATTACTTTCAAGCTTGATGATAGTCCTACACTAACGAGAGCGAGAGAGAGAATCCTCTCCAGGTAGTGGGGGATGGCCTTTTAGAACATTTTTCAAGACTATAATACCCGAACATACGAAGACATTCAGACAGTAAGTTTGCACTTTTCAATGGGAATAAGTGCATGTGTTTTTTATCCAACCAGATATCAAATTTTGTTTGTCGAATCATATTCTAAATTAAAATTTTGATTTTCGAATTTCAAATTTTGTATTTCAATCTCTCTCTCCGTTCATTTTTGACTTCACTACAATATTGAAATGTTTAAAACAATAAAATGATTGTCTTCTGCTGAAATATAAATTCCATTGATTTATTTATTTAATTTACAGAAACTAGTTTCGAGAACATTTATCCTCTTCATCAGTCTGATATAATATACATTTTACATATTAGACTGATGAAGAGGACAAATGTTCTCGAAACTAGTTTCTGTAAATTAAATAAATAAATCAATGGAATTTATATTTCAGCAGAAGACAATCATTTTATTGTTTTAAACATTTCAATTTAAGAAAATTCTGCTAATCTCAGCAAACATAACCTTTCAAATATGGCCCTTATTTTTGCCTTACTATCTATCACCTAAAACTGTATAAAATTACAATCCTTGTCCAAAGAGTGGTTGAAGAAACATAAACAAATCAAAAAAACTTCACCCAAACTGACATTGAAGTTTTTCCTATTTCTGGTATGATCTGAAACGGTGTATAAAATATAATAAATAATATGGTGCGACAGTCACATCAGATTTTTTGTGTCGACATATATTTAATTTCTGACAATACGGTACATTCGATTTTCAAGATGTAAAATTTATATGTGAAAATATTTATATTTTGTTACCATAGAAACCACCTCTAACTTTTCTAAGAAGTACAAGAGTAAAGTGGTCTTCAGAAGATTTCAATGACAAAATTAGAATATACATTTTAAAGATCATCTAAAAAATAATTGATTTTTGAATTTTAATCAAAATCGTTGGAGCGAATTTCAAGAAAATTGAAAAAAACTGAAAAAGTGCATCAGTAAAGTACTAGTACTCTTTGGTCGATTTTGTTCAAAAGCTTCGTGTCGCGTCCCATGAGGGTGCCTAACTTAAATATAAAATTTCAACTTCCTAGCTCTTTCCGTTCTTGAGATATTTTGTTCACAGACACACAGACACATAATTCAAATAGACAGACAGACAGACCATATCGCGAAAACCACTTTTTTGGATTCAGGGAGATCGAATTTTTGACATGAATCCAATACTTTCTCTCCCTATATATTAACAGATATAAAGGTAAGAGAAAGTAAAAATTGGGGATGGTAAAACGATCCCTTGTACTATTATAAATGTTGAATAGAAATTATCATTGGACGACATGGAACATATTTGTACTTCCTAGACTCGAGCTTGGACTTCCCACGCGAAGGCGGAAAGTCAGACAAATGGAGGATCATTTCGTAAACTTCCTTACAACCATTCTCTTCATTTTATTTGTAAATATTTCAACCGGTATAACACCTGGTCATCTTCAGTACAAAAAATATGCTTTATTGAACTGCCCGTGTCATATCAAAATTATTTTTCAGAGTAGCTCTTGCATTAAAACGCCTCAGAGGGAAGAAACCGTTAGATTTGGGATTTAGATTAGTTTAAGAAATGATTTGGTTTAATTAAATTTTCATCAAATTATAGATAAATAAATAAAGCTAGTTTAAGTTTCAAAAGGTTTTTATTTTTTGCTTTTGCTCAAAAATATGCTCATAAAATAAAAATATAAATCTTTTGAAACTTAACCTAGCGTTATTTATTTATCTATAATTAGATGAAAATTTAATTAAATTTAAGAATGTTTCAACGGTGAATTCTTTGGATTATATTAAATGAGCTAGTGTCTTTCTGGACTTGAACCAAGTCCTTCCCCCTTCACGTTAGACGTGGGAATTCCAAGCTCGAGTCCAGGGGCACAAATATACCCATTCAAAAACAAACTTATCGCACAAAATATTTGTATATTCTTAAATGAATAAGAGGACATAACCCCACTCTCTCTCTCTCTCTCTCTCCTCCCCGTAATAACAAACCACGCCCAAAAAAATTTATTCTCCAATAAATAACTTTTTTTTTTTTTAAATTAAACCATTCATTTCAGTAAATATTCTCTCTCTCTCTCTAAACTTTAATTACATTTTTAACTCATATGACCGAGCAAACGACTTTTTTTTTTTAATTTTAATGATTTCACAACACTCACCTTACCTTCTCTCATATTTTTTTTTTTTTTTTTTATCGATAATTGCTTCGTTTTTCTTTGTGTGTTTATATATATATATATATATATATAAAGAAGAAAAATATCTAAAACTTTAGATTAAATAAATTAAGGAAGCAATTAAAATTTATTTCCTGGTCATTTGAAGTACATCATTATATTTTCGTAATAATAATACCTGAGTTGGGGCTCATTTATAAATCCAAATTTAATCAATAACAGCAGAGCGTAAATCATTTTTTTTTTTTCTTTTTTCTAAAACCTCGTACTATACGGTACTTTTCTTCCCTGATCATTGAAGCATAATAAGTAATACTTTTGCTTCATGCTTAAAAGATTGTTTATGATATCGTCTTCAGAATTTTTTTTTTTTAAAGATATACTATTTTCTCATTCACACTCACACACACATTCACACAGTCCTTTCGACAACTTAGGGCATTTAAGACTTTGACGATAACCGTTATTATTTATAATATCTATTGGGGGTCCAGACATTTTTATTTAGGCCATTTGGTATCCAAATGGCTTAAATAAAATCATCAGACTGCCTGGGGTTCGAACCCACGACGTTCGGTATTGAAGGTAGACAGGCTACCAACTACACCAAGCCCGAGGGCGTCTTCACAAATGAAAAATTAATTAACTTTTCTCACATTTTTTGGTTGGCGTTCTCGTGTGGTCCAATCTTACTTTTCTTCTGACCATTATCTATCGTTCTACTTAATAAATTAAATACTACTTCTAATTTTTTTTTTTAATTGAGAATTTTTATTACCTTATGATTTATAAACAAAAAAATTTAAATAAATTAAATTTTTTTCTCACTATTAAATTTGGCCTATATCGATTGTTTTTGACTATTTGTATCGTTGGCAACCGGGAGACGTTCCACACCTGTTTTTTTTGGGACGCAGTGCTTGACATTGCTTTACTGTAACGATCTTAGTGGCTGTTGCTCTTAACAGTTGCCAGGCCCCGCGGCTAATTTTTATGTTCAAAAATAAAATTAAATGTGTAGCTTATATTTCTGAAACCGCTCATCAGAAAAGGATTACAATTTTATAGTTGCATCTCATATTCCACATTCCCGGAAAAGTTTTCTAACATCGTTGCTTGTTTTTCTTAATATTCCATAATTAAATTTTATTTATCTTTACCAATTAATTTAAATAGATATAGTCACGTATTGTGCTTCAAAATAATATAAAAACAGATTTTTGTTTTTTTTTTGCTTTCATATAAATGGTATCCAGGCGGATATATAAATTAATTAATATCCCTGTCTAGAGTTGCTTACCGTTTTTAGTCCTAACGTTGGTTATCTCAATATCTTCCTCCCCATGTTCTCGTTATTCTTATTCATTTAGCGGAGAGCTTATCTTCGCTTGATCCTTAAATGGTTATCCATTCGGATCACGTATGGTTCTTGCTTAATCAGAGGATTCTATAAGAGAATGTCCTAAAATACCAGAGTGTTCAAATTGGACTTTGATTCTCTTTTCCTTCCTTAATACCTTTTCTCCCTTTCTTTCAAATGATATCATCATTGATCACTTAAGCCAGTTTTTTCTCCCTTTCCATTTAAAGTAAGTTAAACATATTGAGGAATATAGGCCTTTTCAATATTGATTTGAAAATACAGTTAACCAGTAAATTAGGAACGACTACTGCGGCCCCCTATAAAATTTATTTATTCCTCTCTTTCAGTTGTCACTCTGTTGAATTTCTTGCTTAATTTTGAAATCATCAGTTGTAGAAGAATCTTCTAAAATGCTATAAAATAAATATAACACAGGGGAACAGTGATTTGTTGCCAGAGTATTTGCTTCAGAGAACTTTAAATAAAATTCTATTCTATTCTATTCTTATTTGAATCTATTAGGTATTTGGATAGCTCTGATTCCAAAAATTATTCATTCTTGAAAATCTGTTGATAATTAACAAAATTATAAATAAAACTGTTATCAAAGTCTGGTAAAAAAAAAAAAAATTTAGACGCCTTACTGATCATAGGAATAAACTTTTTTTTAACTATTTAGATATTTTGTCCATAATTTTGATAATAATTAATAGATTTTCACGAATGAATGATTTTTGGAAAGCTAAAGAACTATAGAATATCATAATAATATGTTTCTTGCATTCAGGGATCTGAAAAATTGTATTAGGGATGTCCAAATTAAAAAAAAAAAAACTTGAAAAAATCTAAACTTTTAGCCGTTTACGGCAAGTCTAAACGATCTCCGTTTGGGCTGAAACTCAAAATTTATATCGACGCTCTCAGTAGAAAAGTGTTTAACTCCACTTTTTTTCGAAAATAATTTTTTTTGTATTTTCTGTTGAAAAATATCATTCTCCTTATGCCCTGTTGATGGTTGAGTTCTAAGCTTGTATCCTTCGATACTCAATAATAATCATGTGGATAGATTTTCAGAGTTCGTTTACCTTGCCAAACTCATCTCTTGGCCAAGGAATTGCGACAAATAAATAAAACTCAGCAGGAACTAATAAATGTAGAAAAATATTTAGCATTTTGTTAAAAATATCTTCAAATCTTGATATATCGTGACTTTGTGTAAGTCTTTATTCACGGGGGCTTCTATAAAACGATGGAGAATCTTTAAATATACAAATTCTCGTTCACATTTTCTGAATATTGAATAGGCCTAAAAAGTATTGAGCCTTTTTGTCGTTGGATGATTTTAAAGTCACATGACATAAACCACATCTTGCACTGTAGACTACAATTTTTTCGTTCTCTGCAGAACTCCTTTAATGGTTCGTTGTAATATTGAGATCTGTGAAAAAAACTTTCGCCCAGAAATCAAAGTGACGGGATAATGGTGTTGCCAGAAAAATGGCAGAAAGTCATCGAACAAAATGGCGCATATGTTGTTTATATAAACTGGATCGTGTAATAATCTAGTATTATAAATTCAATCGCAGATTGATTTAACAGAAAAAACATTTTATTTAATAATAAAAATATGTATTCTACAAAACAAACACCCCTAACAACATAACATACAGTGTATATATATTTACATACAAAGATATGTAAATATATATATCACGTATATATTACATGCCCCTCCTTTTCAAACAATTCAAAACAATTTCAAAACTTTCTCATCTCATTTTCTTTCTTCTCATTTTCTGTCTTGCATCATTAATACTTAATACTTCTTCCCACTTCTCGTTTTCTTTTCTAACACCTTCTTTTCTTCTTCCCCTCTTTCTTCTTTTTCCTTTCCATCGGCACATTTATTTAAAAATCTTCTGTTTTTCCGATAAATCCCTCCATTTTCCGTTTGCACCCAGAATGAATTAGGATGTTTATCTTTCCTAATTATTCTTCCTGGAACCCAACATCTATTCTTTGTCTGCATATAAACTCTTTCTGAATCCTTTAATGGTGGTAATGATTTACAATTTTTATTAAAATGCTTTTCTTGAACTTCTATGTTCTCTTTTAAACCTTCTAAAATTTTTCTATTATCATAAAAAGGAGCAAACATCGTTTCTAGCATTGGTAAATTTGTCCTTATTCTCCTTCCCATAAGAATTTCCGCTGGGGAAGGTAAATTTTTCTTCGGTGTTGAATTATAAGTCATTATTATCTTAGATATGTCTACATTCGGCGATTTTTTCATCATTCCTTTAACGGTCTGAATATGTCGTTCAATCAATCCATTTGATTGAGGATAATGTGGACTGCTTGTGTTGTGTTCTACTCCATAGTCCTCTAGAAAATTCTTAAATTCCCGAGAATTCCATGGTGGGCCATTATCACTTACAATTATATTTGGAATTCCATGAATGGCAAAAATTTCCTTCAATTTTGAAATGACTGTTTCAGCCATTGTTCTTTTTAAATGGATACAATGAATGAATTTTGAATGGTAATCCGCTACTACCAAATAATCTCTCCCTTGCACTTTCATGAAATCCATTCCAATTTTTTCCCATGGGTATTCAATATAGCTATGAGAGATTAAAGGTTCCTTTTGATTAGATTTATAATATTGGTTACATACATTACAATTCTTAACAAAATTTTCTATTTCTTCATTCATTCCCGGCCAGAAAAAAGCTTCTTTCGCTCTTTTTAACATAGAATTGATTCCTTGATGAGCAATGTGAATCTTCATTATAATTTCTTTAGTCATTGCTTTTGGCACAATTAACCTATTTTTGTAAAACAAATAACCATTGTTAAAGCAAATATCTTCCTTGATTTCATAAAATACTTTCAATTCCCTCGGAACTTTAGACTTCTTTGGCCAACCTTTATTCAAAAAACATTTAAGTTGTCTCAACGTTTCATCCTTCTCTGTTTCTTTACTAATTTGTGTTGCTTTCTCTTTAGACCCAACTATTATGGAATGGACTCTACAATTGTCCAAAAAATCAGTTTTAACAAACTTATTTTGTGGAGCTCTTGAAAGGGAATCTGCTGTATACATTGATTTTCCTGGTACATATATCAGCTTTCCTTGATATCTCAACAATCTCATCAATAATCTTTGTATCCTTGGAGTCAAATCACAAATTGGTTTATTAACAATTCCAACGAGTGGCTTATGGTCTGTGAAAATATTAAATTCCCTTCCATAAAGATAATAATGGAAGTGTTCACAAACCACAACAATTGCTAGTAATTCCCTCTCAATACAGGCATAGTTCTTTTGAGCTGAATTTAAAGTTGCAGAACAATATGCTATTGGATGATTATCTTGCATTAACACTCCCCCAATTCCATTTTGACTGGCATCACATGATACTGATACTTCCTTATTTGGATTAAAAAACGCTAAAATTGGTGCTGATGTGATTAGTTCTTTAAGATTTCTGAAACACACTTCTTCAGGGCCATCTTTCTCCCACACCCAAACCGAATCTTTTTTAAGTAAATTTCTCAATACTTGGGTCTTCTCAGATATATTAGGTATAAATCTTGCTAAGTAATTAATCATTCCTAAGAAAATTTGCAACTCTTTTTTATTTGTTGGGACTTGAATATTGTTTATGGCTTCAATTTTCTTTGGGTCAATGCATATCCCTTTATCAGAAATTATATGACCAAGATAGCTAATTTTATTTGAAGCTAATTGCATTTTACCCATTTTAAGTTTTAAACCATTCTCCTGAGCCCTTTTCAAAAATTTCTCTAGCCTTTCATTATGTTCCTCTAAATTCTTTCCAAAAATTAGTACATCATCCATATAGGCCAAAACCCCATCTAAATCCTCAATTATATCATTCATTGCCTTTTGAAACACCTCACTTGCACTTGCAATCCCAAAGGGCATCCGTTTATAAGAATATCTTCCAAACGGTGTCGTAAAAGTACATAATTTTTTGCTCTCTTCATCTAATCTAATCTGATGAAAAGCATTACTGGCATCTAGTACAGTAAACACTTTAGCATCTTCTAACATTGCAAATACGGACTCTAAAGTTGGCATTTCTAATCTCTCTCTTATAATAAATTTATTTAATGGTCTCGGATCCAAACATATTCTAATACTCTTGTCTGGTTTTTCAACCACCACAATTGGGTGAACCCACTCTGTTGGTCCATTAGCTTTTTCAATAATACCTTTTTCAACTAACTTATCCAACTCTTCCTTTACTTTATTTTTTAGTGAAATCGGGATTTTTCGGGTTCTTGCAATAGAAGGTTGTGCATCTGACTTTATCTTAATTGTATAAGTATTTCTTAAACATCCCAATCCCTCAAAAATATTTGAAAATTTTTTAATTATTCCTCTAGCTTTACTAGTATTTTCATTAGCGATTTCATTCACTCTTCTAATTAAATTAAATTTTCTACAAGCCTCTAAACCCAAAATTGACTGCCAATTCTCTTCAATTATATAAAATTCTAACAATTCTTTCATCATTCTGTATTGACATTTTAATTTGCAAATTCCTAAGCATTTGATTTCATTTTTCGAATAAGAAAATAGCTTCCTATTTGATTTTATTATTTTATAATTAATTTTCAAATTATTCAATGTTTTTAATGATAGCGTATTTACTTCACTACCAGTATCTAATTTAAAACTAATGTCAGTACCTTCAATATTTATAACTTCTGTCCATTCCCTTATACTTATTCCTTTTTGAATTTCATTTAAACATCTAATTTCAACAATTGAAGAAATTTCGGTTAATTCCTCATCCGATTCATTGGAATTCTGCTTTGTGTCAATTTCATTTATTTTCTTTCTACTTCTGCAAGCAACTCCAAAATGATTTAATCCTTTACAGCGTGAACAAGTTTTTCCCCAGGCAGGGCATTCCCTAGGTAGATGGAACTTAGAACATCTGAAACACAAATTTTTTTTTATTACCCTGAAAATATTGCTTATTATCTGATTTTTCTGCATTTCTTATTGTTTCAATTTTTGACTCCTCACTCTTAAAATTTAAATTTCTCGATTGAAATTTAGCTGATTCGTGACTTCGACAAATATTTATTGCATCAGATAAATTCAACTTTGGCTCTCTCAAAAGTCTTTGACGCAACTCTTCGTCTTTAATACCACAGATCATTCTATCTTTAATTAAACTATCTTCAATATCTTTAAATTCACAATTCCTTGCTTTTAATTTTAATATAGTTACATACTCATCTATTGATTGATCCTCTTTTTGATTTTCAGTAAAAAAAACGTACCTTAAATAAGTAATGTTTTTAAACGGTTTATAATAATTATCTATTATTTTAAGAATATCCTGCATCTTAATATCCTTTTCTTTTTTATTACAAGTTTGCGTTTTATAAATTTGATGTCCAGTCTCCCCAATAGTATATAACAATATCGCCTTTTGTTGCTCTTCAGATTTCTTATCAATCTCGGCCGCTAGGCAATAATTTTCAAAATTTGCTCTCCATTTTTCCCAATTTTCAGAAGGTTGGGATCCTGGAACAAATTCTTTCGGGGGTTTAAAAGACATCCTACCTTTTGAAATGTAGATAATTAATCTTCAAATTTACAAAATGTTCACTTCTGACACCATGTAATAATCTAGTATTATAAATTCAATCGCAGATTGATTTAACAGAAAAACATTTTATTTAATAATAAAAATATGTATTCTACAAAACAAACACCCCTAACAACATAACATACAGTGTATATATATTTACATACAAAGATATGTAAATATATATAT
>JAKCPI010000673.1:0-36764 GCA_023213315.1 Euborellia annulipes
TAATTTTGTAAGGAAATTAATATAGACTATTTATTTTCACGAAATAATAAAAGTATATAAATTTGTTCAAATTTTAAAAGAAAAATAAGAGAAAGTAATAGATCTAGATGAAAATAATATTTAGAAATGACTCAAAGACCCCAAGATAAAATCTCCTATAATATGACTAGGAAAAAAATGTCATTAATTTTCACCAGCTTAGTATAAACATAAAGGAAATTAAAAATAGTAACGCCGACAATAATATATTTTTAGTTTTTTTAGTTTTAGTCTGATGAGTAATATAAAGTAAATTAATTTTAGGCCAGACAGCAAAAAAAAAAAAAAAAATTTACGTGAATAAAAATAAAATCTGGGGCACTCATTAGTGGTATAATTACTAATCACGACTTTTCTAATGAACGCTCCAGATTTTATAAATTTTTAATCATATTCATTTTTTTTTTTACTTTCTCTTACCTCTATATATATGTTAATATATATAGAGAGAAAGTATTGGATTCATGTCAAAAATTCGATGTTGAGATTTTGATGGATATACACGTTTTGAGGTCCCCTGAATCAAAAAAAGTGGTTTTCGCGACATGGTCTGTCTGTGTGTCTGTGTGTGTGTCTGTGTGTGTGAACAAAATATCTCAAGAACAGAAAGAGCTAGGAGGTTGAAATTTTATATTTAAGTTAGGCACCCCCCTGAGACGTGACACAAAGCTTTTGAACAAAATCGGCCAAAGAGTACTAGTACTTTACTGATGTACTTTTTCAGTTTTGTTCGATTTTCGGAAAAAATTCGCTCCGATTTTTTTTTTTTTTTTCAAAAATCAATTATTTTTTAGATTCTCTTTAAAATGTATATTCTCATTTTGTCATTGAAATCTTCTGAAGACCACTTTACTCTTGTAATATAGTGCATGGCTTGTTTTAAAATAAATTTCTTATAACTTCTGTTGTGTTGGATCTAATTGGAAAGGTGATGTAAATTGAGAACTCTCCCATCTTGCTACTATATTTCAATTCTAAGAGATTCTATAGCAATTTAAATAATTTATATAAAAGGATCGGTTTTACGCTTTTTTTGCCAAAACTTCAACATGTCATATTTTTTACACAAGTTAAGATATTAAATTGAAATTGGGTATTTTTCTTTGCTAATATAGAGTACTTATTATCCAAATTTCATTGAAATATGAGATGATGAGGTTTATAACTGTGTTGAGGTGATATGAAATTACTCGTATATCTTTAAAATATTATTTATTTATTTGATACTTGAATCATCATCCCTTTCATAAGAAAAAGTCCTGACGCTTAATACGGTTTCGTGTCATGCCTTCTCTTTAGGACAGGTCACGTTATTCCTGCCCAAAGTCACGCACTAGGCGACAAACAAGGTCATAAATAAATTGAAAAAACGTGTCCCAGGTCTTGCATAAATATTCACTATCATTAGTAAAAAAAAAACACATTATTAGAGATAAAAATTTTCGTTTTTATAAATAATAGATTAATCCATTAATCCCAATTTGTTTTTTTCTAAAAAAGAATAGAAATTTTTTTCAATTCACTTTAATTGATAACTTTAATTAAACTTCTAGTGACAAATTTTTTACTAAACGTAAAGAGCTAAAGACATATTCGCAGGCGCCATTTGCGATAAGAACATGACAATACATATGTAAACATACAGTGTATATTATATTAATTATTAATTAAGACTGGTGAATGAAATGAAAAAATAATATTTTTTGTTGTCAAAAGTAATTTAGAATAGAATATGCTGTTAATGATTTGCATAGGCGTAGCCACGGGGGGGGATTTGGGGGTTCAAACCCCCCCCCCCGTGGACCCAAGCCATGACTAGACATTTAAGCTCTATAATACAAAATACTTTTTCTCTCTATATATTTCTATATAGGGTAAGAGAAAGTAAAATATAATAATTTTGTCTAGCTTAAAAAAAAAAAAAAAATTAAATAAAACGCAAAAAATTCGGGAAAATTCAGAATTTTTCAATTGAAAAGAATTGATTTTTGTTATACTTTATAAAAAATTAAAGCCGCTTAAAATTGATTAAATCTCGCAAATGAAAAATAGTAAAAATAATTATATAAATAAATTTCATATTTTTTTTCTTATAGAGATCTGAGATGGGACTCTGGTCAAGAGAAACTCATAGAATTAACACCCTCGTATTTAAGGCCCATATACATAAAATTTAGAGTTGATTGAAAAATTGCGGCACTTAATTAAGAAAGGGCGGGCCCGAGCCACCTCGAGGGGGGTCCAGGGGGGCTAGTCATATATTTCATTAGACGCCCTATACTGCTCTATTAGTCGGGGAGGGGGAGGGGGGGGAGAAATAATCTTAAACCCCCCATCGAAAATTTCTGGCTACGCCTATGATGATTTGCTTCATTGTTATAAAGAAAAATGTACAAAATATCGAAACTGACGAACCTGACCATAATCGTGCCTCATTTGTGACCGATAGTTCGTTCTTGTCTCTACGTGGCATCTTGTTTGAATTAAACCACAAATAACCAACAAAATGCCAAAAACTTATTTATTGTTACATCAAAACAATTTTTGTGGCAGAACAATATAAACTCAAAATACTTTTAGACATTTCCTACGCGTTACATGTCCTCCTTGTAAACTTCTTATTAGTATATCGGTTTTGAAATAATGTTTTTACACTCATAAATAGATTTCTTATTACACAAATGTGTTTTAATCAATGATTTACCACAATTATCACGAAACATGCTGCACGTAAAAAACATACGTGCTGTGGCACCACGACCATTAAGCAAGATCGAAAATGGTGTCTGCGAATACTCGCCTCTAATATCTTATTAAAAGTAGTAATCCAAATGAACCATCTAACAATTTTTATTATTTTTCATTTGAAATATTCAATTATTTTTACTTTCTCTTACCTATATGTATATGTTAATATACAGAGATATATAGTAGAGAGAGAAAGTATTCGTTTTCTAGTCAAAAGTTCGAAGTCGAGATTTTGATGGATATACACGTTTTGAGGTCCCCTGAATCCAAAAAAGTGGTTTTCGCGACATGGTGAAAATAAACTTTTAATTAAAATTGGCTAAAGAGTACTAGTACTTTACTGATGTACTTTTTCAGTTTTTTTCGATTTTCTCAAAATTCGCTCCAACGATTTTGATTAAAATTCAAAAATCAATTATTTTTTAGATGCTGTTTAATAAGTATATTCTCATTTTGACATTGAAATCTTCTCAAGGCCACTTTACTCTTGTACTTCATAGGAAAAAGATAGGAGAAATGCTTGCCATGGTAACAAAATATAAATAAACAAATGGTTGAAAAATTTTTCAAATTCAATGTACCGTACTGTCGGAAACTAATTATATCTCGGCACAAAAAATCTTTGTGAGACCATTCACACCAGATTTTTATTATTATAATTATATTTTTTTGAGTCTCTCCATTTGGTAATTTTGGGACCCGAAATTTTTTCTGCACTCTTATTTATTGTCCTCTATAAGAGGACAAAATTTCATTCCGAAATTCCAACGAGAATGGTCAAACAGTGGCTGAAATACAGTCGGATACTCCACATTTTATACAATTCTGTTATATATTAATATTAATATAAATTAATACTCCTTTAATTATTACTGATGAGTTTCTCGTATATCTGGAGATATTTCCTACTAAATAGAAAAAGAAACTTGATATTGAGGTGCATTATTGCTAGATCTATCTGTCTTGAGTCGTCTAAGTGAAACTTAATCATTAATTATTTTCAGTTGAAAGCTTAACAAACATCGTGAATAATAAATAAAGGGTTATATATTAGTAACTTAGTATTATGATATATTACTTAATGTAATAGGCTATATCTACAATCAATTATTGTATGAATATTTATACAGTAGGCCTTAAATTACTTGGAGGCAAATTTCATATGATTTGCTATTTCTAAATGGAATTTTACTTATAAAATTTTCAAATTTAAAGGCAGATATCAAAATAAATTCCCACTTTCTCAATTTTATCTTATTAAATTAATAATTATTAATTTAATTAATATAATTTTTATTTTCTATTACCTAATTATCTCTTACCTAGTTAATATATATAGAGATAAAGTTTTGGATTCATGTCAAAAATACGATGTCAAGATTTTAATGGATATACATGTTTTGAGGTCTTCTGAATCCAAAAAAGTGGGTCCCGCAACATGGTCTGTCTGCCTTTGAACAAAATATCTCGAGAACGAAAAGAGATAGGAGCTTTAAATTTTATACATATACTAGCTGCGGTAGGGTTGCCTTCGGCAACCCTACCCCGCTAGGCCCTGGCGGGCGGCGTCTCGGGATATGACTAAGAGTTGTCCAGATAAATGTATTTTAATTAATTATGAAAAAGAGTTTTTATTTTTTATTTTAAATATTTGATTAATATATTTTTCAATTATTTACACCCTAAGAAAGCGTCATTTTAAATTTTATTAAAATCGAATGAAAAATAAATTTTAGGGGGGTCAGGGGGTGATTGAACTTTCTGATGTCTAAAATACCATTTTTCAATTATTTACACCCTAAGAAAGCGTCATTTTAAATTTTATTAAAATCGAATGAAAAATAAATTTTAGGGGGGGTCAGGGGGTGATTGAACTTTCTGATGTCTAAAATACCATTTTTCAATTATTTACACCCTAAGAAAGCGTCATTTTAAATTTTATTAAAATCGAATGAAAAATAAATTTTAGGGGGGTCAGGGGGGTGATTGAACTTTCTGGGGTCTAAAATACCATTTTTCAATTATTTACACCCTAAGAAAGCGTCATTTTAAATTTTATTAAAATCGAATGAAAAATAAATTTTAGGGGGGTCAGGGGGTGATTGAACTTTCTGATGTCTAAAATACCATTTTTCAATTATTTACACCCTAAGAAAGCGTCATTTTAAATTTTATTAAAATCGAATAAAAAATAAATTTTAGGGGGGGGCCAGGGGGGTGATTGAACTTTCTGATGTCTAAAATACCATTTTTCAATTATTTACACCCTAAGAAAGCGTCATTTTAAATTTTATTAAAATCGAATGAAAAATAAAAAAAATAAAATTTTAGGGGGGGGGGGGCGCAGAGCGGAAAAATCTTTTCAAATGTCGAATTGTTAGGGGAGGAAGAGTTTTTATTTTTCATTTTAAAGATTTGATAAATATATTTTTCATAAAGCGAGTTAGATCCTGTTTTCCAATGCTTTGCTATGGGGTAATTGATAACCCCCAAAAAGGGGGGTTCCCTACCCCTAATTCGATATAATGATAGCCTAAAACCACCCCGGAAAATTCCTACCCATTAAAAAAAAAAACTCCATGAAAATCGGTCCAGTAGTTTCGGAGTCTATGCGTTACAAACAGACAGACAGACAGACAGACAGACAGACAGACAGACAGACAGACAGACAGAGATTGTCTTTTATATAATAAGTATAGATATAGATATAGATATAGATAAGTTAGGTACTCCCCTGAGACGTCCCGAGTCGAAATCGAACGCCTGGTTTGAACCTTTTAGTCCTGAATTCCCTTGTTATTTGATAGGATGTTATTTATTTACAATTTTGTGAAAGCCTACTGATTCTACCAGGAGAATTAGAAGATTCAAACCAGTACTTGAACGCCTGGTTTGAACCTTTTAGTCCTCAATTCCTTTGTTATTTGATAGTATTAAAATTTGGTTAAAGCCTACTAAACCTACCAGGAGAATTTGAAGGTTCAAACCAGTACTTGAACGCCTGGCTTGAACCTTGCAGTCTTCAATTGAGGACTAGAAGGTTCAAGCCAGGCGTTCGATTTTGACTCTGGAAGTACTGGTTTGAATCTTCTAATCCTCTCGGGTAAAAATTAAAAACAGTGCGATCTCAGCGCCAAAGCTTTAGTAGATGACCACCTTTCATTTTCTTTCATTCCTTGGATATTTTGATTTATTATCGATAAAAAAGAAGTAAGTTTTAAGTTTTATTTTCATTTTTTTCATTAATTTTCTTTATTATTATTAATTATTTTTATTTATTTAAGGGTCAACGTTATAAAAACAAGCCAAAACAAAATGATAAGGTTAGCTGTTATTTTTATTTTTATTTTTTTTTATATAGATGTAATCTTATATTCTATTTAATTTTTTCAATTATATTCATTATAAATTTTAGTTGTAAAAACACATTGGCCTGAGAAGAAGCCACTTTAATTTTAATAAATGAATACAAGGAAAAAATTTCTATATACGCCCCTGACATTGGCCATCATGTCATTTTGAAAGGTAAGAAGACAAATTAAAAAAGATTATAAATTTATAAAATTAATTTATATATTTTTCACATTTCCAGAGAACTAAAAGAAGTTCTTACTGAAAAGAAAAATATTTTTCCACATGTGATAGCTGATGGTATAGGCCTACATATACAGTCAAGATAAAAATTAATGTGATTTATTTTAGAGATGGAAACTTATTTTTACATCCATATTTTCTTTAAAACAATTTCAGTAATGAATCTCCAGAAATATTGGAATCGACACGAAGAGCAATTGGAATTTTTAAAATTTTTTAAAGATATGTTAACTTATTCTCGAATTAAAGAAAATTGATATTTAAACAAAAAATATTATTTTATTTAAAGAATAATTTGATTTTCCTTTTATTTAAGAATTTAATTGTAGCGAAATGAAGAGCAAAACGTGAAGATCCATCAAAACATCAAAAAACAGACCATGTCGCGAAAACCACTTTTTTGGATTCAGGGGACCTCAAAACGTGAAGATCCATCAAAATCTCGACATCGAATTTTTGACATGAATCCAATACTTTCTCTCTATATATATTAACATATATAGATGTAAGAGAAAGTAAAAAATTTCGAATGTGGAGTGCCAAGTTGTATAAATTAGCAAAGAGATATGCTTGTTTTTTGGCAATGAGAAAATAACTTTTAGAGTGTTTTCTTCAAATATTTCGATGGCATTTAATAGGACTTCTTCATCAGCGGTGAAGTGCTATTTAATGACTTCGAAATATTTGAAGAAAAACACTCTAAAAGTTATTTTTCTCATTGCCAAAAAACAAGCATACCTCTTTGCTAATCTAACAAAATTATCAGAACTTTTTTGTCACTCTGTATATATGTATATAAACAAATTTTAAATGAGAATTTATAGGCCTAAACTAGGATTCCAGCATTCAATACTGCTAGTCGTAATAGTAGATCTGGTAGACTTAAACTAGTATTTTGAATACCTGGTCTGAGTCTAAACTTGTCAAAAAGGGACATAAGTAGACTTGTTAGAACCAAACCAGACTATCAAATTTCCATAGAAACCATGCTTTCAAATCCTAGTTTGATTCTGTTAAGTCTACTTAGACAACAATTAGATTCTGAGGTTTTGTAGACTCAAACCAGGCGTTCGATTTCGACTCGGGGTGACACGAAGCTTTTGAACAAAATTGGCCAAAGAGTACAAGTACTTTACTGTTGTTCTTTTTCAGTTCTTTTCGATTTTCTCAAAATTGCTCCCACTTTTGTTTAAAAATCAAAAATCAATTATTTTTTAGATGCTCTTTAAAATGTATATTCTCATTTTGACATTGAAATCTTCTGAAGACCACTTTACTCTTGTACTTCATAGGAAAGTTAGGAGAAATGGTTACCATGGTAACAAAATACAGTGGAACCTCGCTTAAAGAGCATAATTCGTTCAAGAATCATACTCGTAAAGCAAAACACTCTTTGTGTGAAACAATAACATTTTCAACATAGAGCTGTCCCCCATGACACAGACTGATTTAGCATGCCCACCAACCGGGACTTCTCTCCTTGCCACTCGTTATGCGAAACGTCGCTCGTTAATTAAGTCATTCTTTTACAATTTGTTTTGCTAGTTATGCAAATTACTCGTTATGAGAGGTGCTCGCTACTGTATATATATTTTACATCTTGAATTCAAATGTGCGGAAACTAAATATATATCGACACAAAAATTTGAAAATCCAAGAAAAATCTTTGTCCCTCTCCAAAGAAAGGTTGAAATAACGCCACTATTTCTGAACTGGAATGTCTCTGTGTTTGATGGTTTTTCCAAAAAATAAGCTGAATTTGCTAAATTATAAATCTCATAACGAGGAAATTTTATACCCTCATTTCAAGAAAACATTTGATATTATTCAATTTGAAAATGTTATGGTTTAATAAGCTAGATCTTATTTTGATAAATTTCAAAAAGTAATTTAGTTGAAAAAAAAAAAATAAAATTCTTCTTGAGATTAAATTGCTTCCATAAAGAGTGTATGTAATTCCCTCGAGCTACTCAAAGAGTTTAATGTTTACTCTCCTTTTTTTTTGGAAACTACTCAATTGCGGTTCTTGAATCTTAACAAGTTTAGAGAATTATATGTGAACAACTTGTTACAAAGTACATCTCGGATTAAAAAATTAATACAATTTATCAATTCACTAATCCTAATGATATATGATTTCTTCAAAAATATAGATTGTAATAACCCTTTATTCATTTTTATTCAACTTGCTATTCAAAAATATAATAAAAGTTAGGATTAATTTTATTACGATATATTTATAAATATTAAAGCACACACGAGATGAAGAGGAGAAGAGGTGGGCTACCGAAATAACTTTTCTTCAAGAATCCAATTTTAACTTGCTAATTTTAAATCTCTCTCGCGTTTTATTAGCAAAATACTTCTTCCGTAATACCTTAGGGTGCGTACACACCTGCGCTCTGCTCCGCTCGCGAGCAGTTCGCGGCTCGTGTTCGTTGCTCGTTCCATTTTCATTGAAATTATTCATTTTGACGAACCTGCCGCGATCCAAAGAAAAGCCACGAACATTTTAATTAATTTGGAATTTTTATTATTAATTATTTATAATTATTAATCGCAAATAGATTGTGTTGCTGAGCGCGCCTAACTACTAATAAAAAACATTTAAACTAATTATTATTTGGTGTAGATAATAATGTCTCTGAGGCGAGATAGAGAAAACGCTCTTGCCGTTTCGGTTATGAGTGGTGCTTTTTTGCTAATGGCAAGTTTGTCAAAAAAGAAAAGGAGACGACGACGTTGGTGGTGTACTAATCTATTTAAAAAACAGAATGGTAGTGAAATTGTGATGGACTTGAGGTCGCAACAAATAAGCGGTCAATATAAGAATTTTACTCGAATGTCAGAGATTATTTGTCAAGTCTATTTAATATAAAAAATAAATTTTAATATCAATTTATATTTTATATAATTTTTTTTTTTATTAAACCCGATCCTTTGAAAATATTTGATTAATTCTTCATTTATTGAAAACTGATATTAAAATTTACTTAAAAAATACTATATAAAATCATCATAGGCCTATATTTTAAGGAAATAATATACATATAATTAACCTCCCTGGTCTCTGAGGGACATAGAAGATGATAATATTAAAAAAAATCTGGTGTGACACCTTCGGTAATCGAAAGTTGTGTTCTGTGCTTGTCACACCAGATTTTTTTGTGTCGACATGTGTTTAGTTTCCGACAGTACGGAACATTTGAATTCAGATGTAAAATTTATAAGTATGGGAAAATATTTATATTTTGTTACCATGGCAACCATTTCTCCTATCTTCCCTATGAAATACAAGAGTAAAGTGGTCTTCAGAAGATTTCAATTGCAAAATGAGAATATACATTTTAAAGAGCATCTAAAAAATAATTGATTTTTGAATTTAAAAAAAAATCGTTGGAGCAAATTTTGAGAAAATCGTAAAAAACTGAAAAAGTACATCAGTAAAGTACTAGTACTCTTTGGCCGATTTTGATTAAAAGCTTATTTTTCCGGTCCCGGGGGTGTTTAACTTAAATATAAAATTTCAATCTCCTAGCTCAATTCCTTCATGCTTAAAATTGAACACACACACACACACCCACACACCCACACACACACAGACACACAGACAGACAGACCATGTCGCGAAAACCACTTTTTTGGATTCAGGGGACCTCAAAACGTGAAGATCCATCAAAATCTCGACATCGAATTTTTGACATGAATCCAATACTTTCTCTCTCTATATATATTAACATATATATAGAGGTAAGAGAAAGTAAAAATATTTAAATAATGATTTAGAGAAGACTTATAAAGGCTAAAAGTAGGTCTATTTTATATTTTGCTCGCGAGCTGCTCGCGGCACCGCAGCGCGCCGTCCAAATCTGAGCCGCGAACCATCAAAGGGTTTGTCGAAAAAGCCGACAAGTGATGGATCGCGGCGAGCAGCTCGCGAGCGACTCTCGAGCAGCTCGCGAGCATCTCAAAACCCGTACACATCTAACGAACATGGTGCTCGCGAGCGGAGCAGAGCGCAGGTGTGTACGCACCCTTAGATTTATTCATGTAAATAATTTTTCTTTTTTATTAAGATGAAACGAAATTAAGTGGAAAAAAATCTTTTGTCGTTTTGGATTTAGTTAAAATCCCTGGCAGATAGACAACCAAATTTGAGATAAACATTAATTACCATATTAATATTATATATGCTCTAGTTTAATGGTAATTGGTTAGTAATATATAAGCGATAAAGAGCCCTCTGGATGTAAATCATCCAGGTAGATGTAATTATTAATAAAATCAATGATTATTTAATAATAAAGGTCTTTATTGGCATTTCGCCGAAATAAACTAGAAATATAGGGGATTTAGCTGGTTTAAACAAGTAAATATTTTGGCTTAAGACAAAGACAATGGGTTTTTCACATAATAATATCCGACAAAACACTGAAGTAAAAATAATAATTTAAAATTTATATTCACCGGTAAGGGGGATTCTAATAAAAAAGTATCATAGCAAATAAAGTAAACTCTTTGTAAACAGCCCATTTGACTGGGATACCGATAGATTTATAACTTATGAAGCCACAAAATATGTGAGTTCGGATAACTAAGCCACTATAATTTATTCCATAATCGATACACACTATATGATTCACATTTCCATAATCTATCTATATATATAAAAATGAAATGGGAAAAATGTATGTATGTATGTAAATATGTATGTATATGTTCTATAGAAATCCACAATTTTCAATGAATCCATTTGAAATTAAATACACCTATAATACATGGCTCTGGGAGTAACGTAGTAATAATCTGAATCTCTTAAATATTTTGGAAAATTAATTATAATCAAATTTCTTCAATATGGGAACACAAAATCAACAAGTTGGCTAGAAATTAGAGAGCGTCCTTTATGCTCTGTGAACCAGCTTCCTACCTGACTATGGGCTGGGGGTGGGGGCTACGCAGCAGTTGAAAAACGAAGAGAGGAAGCAGGTGACTGACCCTTTAAACAGTCATAAACAGACCCTTTTGTGCTGTTCCCAATCGGTACCCTCGCCTCGCTTGAATATAAGATCCTTTCTTAACACTTGCATTGCAACAAGAATTATCCCAAATTGGAAATAAACTTGCTCGCTGAAGGCGAGCAAAGGGATCCAGGGGCGCAGCCCCTGGCTAGGCGGAAAGCCCGCCGAAGGCGGGCACTTGCGACTAGTATCTTTTAATAATATAAAAGACAATCTCTGTCTGTCTGTTTGTAACGCATAGACTCCGAAACTACTGGACCGATTTTCATGGAGTTTTTTTTTAATGGGTAGGGAATTTTCCGGGGGTGGTTTTAGGCTATCATTATATCGAATTAGGGGTAGGGAACCCCCCCTTTTTGGGGGTTATCAATTACCCCATAGCAAAGCATTGGAAAACAGGATCTAACTCGCTTTACGAAAAATATATTTATCAAATCTTTAAAATGAAAAATAAAAACTCTTCCTCCCGCTAACAATTCGACATTTGAAAAAGATTTTTCCGCTCTGCGCCCCCCCCCCCTAAATTATTATTTTTTTTTTTTTTTCATTCGATTTTAATAAAATTTAAAATGTTGCTTTCTTAGAGTGTAAATAATTGAAAAATGGTATTTTAGACCTCAGAAAGTTCAATCACCCCCCTGACCCCCCTGAAATTTATTTTTCATTGGATTTTAATAAAATTTAAAATGTTGCTTTCTTAGGGTGTAAATAATTGAAAAATGGTATTTTAGACCTCAGAAAGTTCAATCACCCCCCTGCCCCCCTGAAATTTATTTTTTATTCGATTTTAATAAAATTTAAAATGACGCTTTCTTAGGGTGTAAATAATTGAAAAATGGTATTTTAGACCTCAGAAAGTTCAATCACCCCCCTGCCCCCCTAAAATTTATTTTTTATTCGATTTTAATAAAATTTAAAATGACCCTTTCTTAGGGTGTAAATAATTGAAAAATATATTAATCAAATATTTAAAATAAAAAATAAAAACTCTTTTTCATAATTAATTAAAATACATTTATCTGGACAACTCTTAGTCATATCCCGAGACGCCGCCCGCCAGGGCTAGCGGGGTAGGGTTGCCGAAGGCAACCCTACCGCAGCTAGTACTGTATATAATTCGCTAATGCCCCGCTCTGTTGGAACAACCTCCCATTGAAATTTGGAAATGAAGTTTGGCAGTCCTATTAGGGCCTGAATTGGGCACCACAATTTTTTTTTCGATTTTAAACGTGGTGTACGTATATGATTAAGAAGAGGGGGGCTGAACCAGAGAAGTGGCGAATCTAGGTGGGGTAGATGCAAAGCCCACCGAAGGCGAGCTCTATAACCAATATAGCCCCAAATGAATAAAAGTATTCTGAATATTTTCTAAATATAAATATTTAACTAATTGTTTTCTTAAATATATCAATTAGGTAAAAATATTAGAATCTAACATTATCATGCGATATAACTCCGGTCACGAACTCGGACATAAAACATAATAAATGCATTATAGAAGTAAAACTTTATTTATTGATAAAGAACTTATACAAATATTAAATTGTATATTATTAAATATAATCAGGTGAACAATTATAAACATAACGGTTTAATGTTGTGTTAGCTTAATTTGTTGACATGCTATTTGTCGAACTATTCTTTATTGAGGAACTAGCCGCACCACCCAGCTTCGGTGGGTGTGCTCTGAGTCTAAACAGGGGTGCTCCACCCCATTCGGTTCCCCCTATATGATTCTCACAGACATATCTGACACAAGTCCGAACTCACCTGACCCTCGTCTTTACTTTTCTTTAGAAGAATTTAATTATTTCAAGCAGAAGGGCATGAATATCATAATTAATTAATTAAATTCTATTCTTCATATTCTCTTATCTATCATACTGTATATAGGCTACCAATAGTAGGCTCTTCTAGAGGCTCATTATCTGTTTGTCCCCATAAAATTCCTATGGGGAAAATCGTAACTTTAACAATTAATAACTCAGAAAGTTAAAGGAATTTTGGAACGAAAATAATTTTCATTTAATTGCTTTCCTTCTCCCTCGGTTGTTATTAAATATTTCGTCACCATCACCTACTTTTAATAAAAAGATTTATTGGTTTAAGGCCTAGGTAAAGACTAGAATTTATTTATTTTGTTTTTATTAATTTATTTTGTTTTTGTTAGATTTCTTCTTTTTCTTTAGATTTAATAGAAAATATATATTTGTTAAATTCTATTCTTCATATTTGGAACTTCTCGTAACTATCATACTGTAAATACCAATAGTAGGCTTTGCTATATAGTCCAGCGTTTCCCAAAGTGTGGGTCGCGACCCGGCACCAAGACGTAGAAAAATTTCTCAGGCTCGCGAAAAAAATTGTAAAAACAAAAAATTTTTTTTTTACATCAGTTAGACCCTAAAAATTGGCTAAATGCTTCTTATTTGAGCAAAGCCATAATTTTAAATAAAAAAAATAATTTTTTTTTATTTCATAAGATGAGCCCCGAAAAATTTTAAAACCTCTTCCTGGCCGCGGTCAAAATGAGAAACGCTGTTATAGGCTCATTATTTATCTCGGGCCGACCTTTTCTAATTCTTAAGAATACCATATTTGAATATGATTTAATTACTTCAAACAGAATGGCCTAATTTATAGACTTGGAATTTTGTTTTTAATATCTTCGGAGGAGTTGCGATTGACCCCCGTCAATTTCTTCCCAAATCATCTTATCTATAATTTTTTAAAAATAAATACTACTTCCCCCACCTACCTCCACCCCATCAAAAATTTTGATGATCAATTCTAAAATCCCTCACATGATTCTAAGGATAGGTTTAACATCGGCAATAAATCAGTTTATAGGATCAACAGCTGGAGGAAATGTTGGAACATCCTTTGAATAATTATGGATTCATATTTAAATGAGCTCCTCTTGGAGGATCAAATCCAGACCATTCAGATGTATGTGTTTCTCAGGCACCTTTAAATTTATAACCAACAATATTAGTTTTGGGAAATATGATTAGAATATTTTATCGAAGATGTGTAATAAATTTATAAGCAGAGCCGGATTAACGAATTTTTTGACGATTATAAAAACCTTCTCTATGCATACTTGCTAGTATAAGAGAAAGTAAAAGGATTAATAAAAAAAAATTAAAATAATTTTGGTACAAATTATAACATGGTCAATAATTTAAAAGAATTCTAATTGTCCTATTCTATTCTAGAGGGAATAAATTTAATGCCAAATAGCGTGAAACATTAAGAAAACAATTTAATGAAAGAAAAAGATGTTAAGAGGAATTTAATTAAATTTTTTTACCTATTTTAGGAGAAAAATAAACAAAGATAACTAATCCGCAAGGTTTTTTTTCCATCCCCATTAAAATAAATCTGCCCTGGCTGCTTTTATTCCCGTCTGATTTTAATTTTCACTCTCTAGTATTGAGGGTCATTTTAATGTCCCCTTCGGCCACAAGCGATGAATAATTGTTCATTGGCGGGTTTTAAATCATTGAGAAAAAAAATTCGGAAAAAGATAAAACGGTTGCAGATAAAAATTAAATTGGTTAATATTAACAACAAACATGAGAGTCAGAAAACCAACTTGCCTCACATGCTGAGACTAAATAATATTCTTCATGAAATTATATAATGAAAGAGGAGGTACGGGTGCAGCAAATAAAGAGAGCCTTTGGATGCGAAATGCCGAAAAGGAGACGTTTTGAACATGTATATTTTTTTAATAAAAATATACAATATGCACAAATTTGTGCCGCAACAACAATGAAAACTTTGTGCCTAATTAAATTTTTAAGCCTACAAGGACTGAGGATGGACAAATAAAATTTTGTCCGAAACGAATTCTTTTCAGCATTTGGCATCCAAAGGCTCTTTATATATACGTATAAGGTCTTTATATGTTGCACCCGTATTTGCTATTTTCCATCCCATAACATTAATAGCAACTTCTGTTTAGCTGAAATTATATAATCTTATATTAGTTGAAAAAAATTTTATATAAGCTTACCTATTTACAAACAGACAATTTTTATTAACCATTGGAAATTGTTTGTTATTACAATTATTATTTTGCAGAATTGACTTAGGGCATTTGGTTATTTGGCCA
Source organism: Euborellia annulipes (assembly GCA_023213315.1). Classification (NCBI taxonomy): domain Eukaryota; kingdom Metazoa; phylum Arthropoda; class Insecta; order Dermaptera; family Anisolabididae; genus Euborellia; species Euborellia annulipes. Next base: position 15,523 of record JAKCPI010000673.1, read on the forward strand.
CATGGCTGTCAAAGCCTCGAAAATGCATAATTTTCCACAAAGAGGTTCTAATCTAGAAAAAAATTTAGAATGATAGACAGCGTTGAACAGCCACTTTTCTCTATATTTGTGGCATATAAATTTTCCTTCCCTAAAAAAAAAGGTAAAATGATTTTCGCGGTAGAAAAAATTTTCCGCAGGACGGGAAAAATTTCGTTTTCGGGGGCGGCAAAAGGGCTTTAGCCTATAGGCAGCATACTCTTAAATCCAGCCTTGCTAATACCTATTAAACAAAGGTTCATCATACTTTAAAAAATTTTCCACAATTGTCAAAAATTAAATTAAGTGAATTTATATTTTAGATGATAGACACTTTTGGTATAGTCTGTATTTTATTTTTCCGTCTCTCCTGTTGCTTATCTTACTATTTCGTATATTATTAGATCATTTGTTGTGAATGCTGGCAACTGGTCCTCTACTGACATGTCCCCAGGGATAGTTTACGTTACTATTCTAGATATGCTTGACAACAATTCTACTAAGCTCATTCGCTGTTTATGTATTTACATAAAATAAAACCTCTTCCTAGTGAATAGAAAGAAAACACGTAGACAAAAGAGAAAAATAACATTTTTTTAAAATAAGTATTTCCCAAATGAATTTTTATTTCTTCACTTAAGGCTTATTTTTTAAAATAATTAAACTTAAACCTTAAACTTAGACCTTAAACGGTCTTTTTCGGTATCTAAGGCCATTTAGACACCAACTCAAATTAACACTTAACACGTACGTATTTTGACTTTTTTGTCATCAAAGCTGACAAATCACTTCTGAATATGATACATAAGAGTTAAAAAATTAATTTTTAATAAATCATTGAAAATTAAGACCTAGTGTTCCTAATTCTCCTATATTTATAAAACATTTTTGAGAGAAAAAAAAAAAAACTAATTGTCTCGCTTGATTAACTTCTTAATAAAAAAAAAAAGAAGCCACGAGCAATAACTATTTCTTTCATATGAATTGGTAAAATTTGCATAAATATTATAGTAGTAGCGGAGAAAAGGGAAGAAATAGGAGTGACCTCTTCCTATACAAAAGAAGGCATCAAAAATTTATTCTTAATAAATCCTCTTACATAAGATAGTAAATAAAAAAATAATTTCTTCTCTTAAAAATTTAAAAATAAAAAAAGACAACGAAGTTGAAAAAAATTCCCGTTTTTAATCGGGAAGTTGTACAAAGAGAAAGTTTTGCAACTTCGATGCCTATTTTTTACTTTCTCGTATAGAATATAAAGAGAAAGTTTTGCAATCGTAAAAAAATTCGACTTCGATATTTTGATGTTTCTCCACGTTTTAGACCTCCCTGTGTCCCAAAATACCATTTTTGACATTGTCTGTGTGTGTCCGTGTGTGTGAACACGATTGCTTAAAAACCAAAGCAGCCAGATCGATGAAGTTTGGTATATGCTCCTTACACTAAAATTGTAGATTTCTATCAACTTTTGGAGTAAATACGTCTCTTGGAAGTAGTACTTTACTTAATAAGTTTTTCCAGAAATTTCGAAATTTTCAATTTCTTTGTTATATTATGATAAAACACTCAATTTTAAAAAGTTTATTTTTTGATATTTTTCCGAAAACTGAATAGTTTTTGAAATAATCACAGAAGAAAACGACATTTTTCGTTAATTTTGGAACGAAAAATCAAAACAAAATCATATAAGTGTCATTAAAATAACGATGTAAATAAAACAATTGCATAATAACCCGAAAATCAAATCCTAAATATTTGGCTCCTTTTATGATTTAAGATAAATATTATATCTATAGCACCACAGGCTATAATTTTTTTTAAACTACTTAAATATAAAATTAAAGAAAATCAATCTCTCTTTAAAATAACAATTTGTTTTTTTTTAAATATTATGGCAGGGTTTCAAAAGATTTGGTCCAGAGGAAACAGAGAAAATCGTGGATCACGATAATAATTTTCCGCATATTTTTACCGCTCCCTGCGTGCCAATCAATTTCTCGTTTTAATACATTTTTAGGCCCACTTAGAACTAAAAATTTGCCAAATATCATTGTAATCTGATTAATAGTTCCAGAGATATAAGCAAAAAGTTTCCCATACACACACACATACCGTTTATAGGAATTTTCAGTCGGCACCACAAGTGCCTGAAGTGCTCGAAAGCGGAGGATAGAGCAAAGCCCACCAAACCAATATTTTTAAAATAAATAAATCATCTTTTTTAATGCAATATTGAAGGAAAAAAGCTACTTTTAAGCCAACCTTTTAAGCCTTCCGACGGCTAAGCATTTTGGTTGCCTAAGCTCAAGGCTTCACTCTCGAGGACATCAGGCACTTGTGGTGACATCTGTCCAATAATATTTTTTTGCATTTCTATTGTCCTTATGACCTGAAACGTAGAGATAAGGCGTCATATGATTATAATACTTTTTCCTTATATTATATTATACAATAGACCAAGAATAAATTCCTCTGAAAATTTTACTTATATATTGGCAGGAAAGAAAAACTACCAAACTATATTTCTCATCGTTAAAAAAAAAGTAAAAATTGCTTAGTATTTTTAATAATAAATCGAGATACTAATTTGATTTAGAAAACTAAAGTAAAAAGATAGTTCAATTTAGAATTCATGGCAATCAGAGTTTATTACTCACTTGAAATAGGAAAGGAGAAAAAGATAAAGAAAATAAATAGAATATTAAAGGAAGGAAAAGGATAAGAAAATAAGGGAAAGTGTAATTTTAGTAAGTGCTGGCAATTGGAGTTTGTTTAGATTTTATTAAAAAAATACAGTGATTGTATTTCTTTTTTTCTTTTCTTCTTTTAATTTTATTTATTTTATTATTATTATTATTCGAGAGGGATGTTGATATGATAGGTCAAGGGCAGGCGGAGGGACAATCGATGCCGCTGCGGCATGGCCCTTTACTTCCTCTATCGACCGATAATGAAACAACCCTAACAGACACATTATTCACTAATTTGCTCTTTTCTATTATCTACTAATCGACAATTAAATGTATTAATAATAAAAGGTTGCAGCATGTTGGTCTGAATTTCTCTAACAACATGAATTAAACACGAGTCTTGTTTTCCTTCGTATTTATTTATTTATTTATTTATTTATGTTAAAATTATAATAAAAAAATAATAATTTCATTATTATTTTTTTAAACACACACTTTTTTCCCATTCACACACGCATACACACAGTCTTTTCTGCAACTTAGGCCATATAAGACTTTATACGATGATCGTTATTTGTAAATATATCTGGGGATCCAGGCATTCTAATTTAAGCCATTTGGTATCCAAATGGCTTAAATAAAATCATCGGACTGCCTGGGATCCGCCCCCTCGACCTTTGGAATAAAAGACAGGCGCGCTACCAACTACACCAAGCCCGAGGGCAATTTCATTATTAGTGTTAAGGATTTTGATTAATAATCAACGAGTTCTATTCTCGTTCTAACATTAATTAAAGCTGAATTATAGTTTGTCGCTAATTATTAGATCTAGTCAGATTATATCGATTATAAACAATTCACTTTTATTTGTTTACCGATGTTCAGTGATTAATCAGCTCAAAGATCGATATTATTAATTAATTAATTTTTTTTTTAAACATTCACACTTTTTTCTCATTCACATTCACACCCACACACATATTCACACAGTCTTTTCGGCAACTTAGACCATATAAGACTTTGACGATAACCGTTGTAATTAAAATATTTCAGGCATTTCTATTTAAGAATAAAAATTATAATGAATATTTATCGCTCTCTGCAAACTACTTTTCACTTCTTTTTATTAACTCCTTACCTCTAAATTTGCCAAGATTTATCCTTAACCAATGAGTAGTTTCAGATATAAAGGAGATTAAAGAGAGAGGCACTCATTACATACACACATATTAAGATTATTTTTGCATTTCTGGCGTTCTTATGGGTAAAAATAAATAAAAAAAATCTGGTTGTACTGGTCGCACAGCACACAACTTTCTCTTACCTTCGGTGATCGATTATGTTCTGTGCTTGTCACCCCAGATTTTTTGTGTTGAGATATATTTAGTTTCGACCAATATATTAAAATTCAATTAACACCTTCTACAGTCCAAGAATGAATCTACTATTTTATGAGTATTTCAATTGTTAATTTACTGGACTAAACTAAAAGTTTCGTTTAAAATTAAAATTCAAGATGTAAAATTTATAAACATGGAAAAATATTTATATTTTGTTACCATGGCAATCATTTATCCTATTTTTCCTATGAAGTACAAGAGTAAAGTGTGCTTCAAACAATTTTGAGAGAATATACAAAGAGCATCTAAAAAATAATTGATTTTTGAATTTTAATCAAAATCGTTGGAGCGAATTTTGAGAAAATAAAAAAAAAAAACTGGAAAAGTACATCAATAATAATAAGTACTCTTTGGCCTATTTTGTTCAAAAGCTTCGTGTCACGTCCCATGGGGGTGCCTAACTTAAAATAAAATTTCAAACCTCCTAGCTCTTTCCGTTCTTGAGATATTTTGTTCACAGACAGACACACACACACACACACACACACACGACAGACCATGTCGCGAAAACTACTTTTTTGGATTCAGGGGACTTCAAAAAGTGTATACCCATCAAAATCTCGACATTGAATTTTTGACATGAATCCAATACTTTCTCTCTCTATATATATTAACCTATATAGAGGTAAGAGAAAGTAAAAATGGAGGGGTTAAATTTTTCACGATTTTAATAATTTCCCTTATTATGATTATTATTATAAATGGGAAAGTTCTGGATATACCGTCTGAATGAATATTAATTTTTCCTTAATTATTTAGTGGATGTTAAAATTTCAATTTTAAGAGAGCTTAAAATCGTTTATTGCTATTGGTGTAATTTTAATAATTAATAAATAATAGGCCTAAATAAATTAGTTTAAAATATTAGTTAATTCGATCATTGGGAATTAATGAAATTGTGTCACTAGATTAAAGACAATTTTCGTGTAGCTTCGCTAGTTTATAATAAATTGAAGGTTTGTGATCTATAAGACCAGTTCTCTCACTCAATTAGCAGCTTATTAATAGGCCAAAAATTATAATTTGACTCACACATACAATTTAATACTCTTGGGAGTAACTTTCATGGAAGTATGCTGAGGTGTTTCTTCACTCAAAATTAATTAGCCCTCTCTCTAATTTGGTTTTATAATCTTAGGGTTCATCCATCGTCCTGGGAAGATGAAATTTATTAAAGTAATTGGATACAACTACTAATCAAAATATTTATAGATATTCTATTTGTAAAGAGCACTATATATAAACAGAAATTTAAGTATATATTTGTGTTGATGGGCCAATGGTCCTCCAGGGAAAATATTGAGTAGGCCTACTCACAAAACTATAAAATAAACTATGATTCGGCCTCAAAGTATATAATTGTATTGCAGGCTTTATATAGGGATAGTCTTATGAGTAGACGTTTCTGCAAATATTAAGTTATTTCAAATAAACTATTTAGTTTAAATTAATTTATAAAAAAGTAATTATTTAATATAAAATGGATGTTGTAATTGATTGTATAATTGTTTATTTAAATATTTTTTGGATGATTATCTAGGGAGTCGAATTGTCTTAAATAAGTCAATGCCCAAAGAAGAATCTCCTCATTACTCTCTCATCCCTTCCACCAAAACCCCTAATTTGAATATAACTCACCGAACCCAGGCATGCAATCTCTTCACAAATAAAAAAGTTGACTTACCTGAAACAAAACAAAAATAAATTAATAAATAATAAATTTGTGCATTATTTTAAATTTTAAGAAAAATGTATACATCCATGAGAAAATAAGGAAAAAATACAAATTATTGATTATCTTCTCTTCATTGTTTGTAACAAATGAAAATGTAAGTTAAGAGGTCGTTCACATATTACGTAACGCCTTTTTTGAAGATTTGCTAGACTCTCCCTCGCCATGTCACAGTTAGTCACTTGCACACAAACCCCCCTACAAATATTATGTCACAATATAGAACTATCCTAAAATTTCTTATACAAAATTCATATCGTTTTATTTGAAGGAGGTAGGGCCTATATAGCTGAGTGTTGATAATCAAATAGGAAGAATGAATGAGCTAGGTGCTAGCTACTATTTCATATCATTTTACCTTTTTTTTTTTTTTAGTAAATTTACCCTCGTGACTCAATCACTCCATTTTTCCCTGTTGTGAAAATCATTCGACTTTTTTTTTTCTTTTTCAAAAAATTTTATAAATTCACCCAGATAGCACAGTACGTCTTATGTACGTACATAAGTCGAATTGTGCGTCTTATGTACGTACATAAGACGTACTGTGCTATCTGGGCAACTTTGAATTGAACACACACTTAGAGTCCCCCATGTCACAATTAGTAACGTTTTGTCCAGACCCCTCCTCCCCTAACGCGTTACGTAATATGTGGACGACCCCTAAGAGCATTTTTATAAAATTTATAAAATTTTATTATTTTGACTGACATTCCATCCTTTCACGCTTGCTTGGATGATGTAAAAAAAACTCTGTAAGTTATATATATCTACGATTAATATTTGATGAAATCCTCAATTCAGACTTGACAAGTCATAAGTACCAGTATATTTAACAAATTTGTGAGTATATTTATTTGGTGATTACCGAAACGTCCAATGGCCCCGAGAATCGAACCAAGGATCTCCAGCCTTTCCAGGGCATCGGTGTACTATCCATTCCCTTAGGGTTCCGGCCCCAACTAATACAAATTCTTTATAAAGTGATCCCGAGTTCGATTCCCAGAGGTCATGGGATGTTTGACTCATCAACAAATAAACAAACTCACAAATTTATTAAATTAAATTTTTTTACTAAGCCATTCAAGTGGAGTTAACAATTGTTCTCTTTCCTCCTCACATCACCCTTCCTCCCAAACCATGGACTAGTTTCCTTAATAGATAAACCTTAATTATAAATTTGTAAACCTGCCTTAGGCTGAGATTTATTTAAATAAATATAAATCTTACCCGCTACTATAATATTATTTTTGATTTTCTTTTTTAAATTTATTTATTCTTACAAGTTTTAAGTCATCATTTATAAATCTTCACGCACTTTCTAAGTTGGAAACAACTTAAGGGATGCTTCTTATTATTCCCATAAAATGGCAAAATTACAAAAGTTTTCTTTTCAAATATTCTTTTTTTTTTTTTTTTTTTTAACATAAAACTTTTCAATTACTATCCAAATAAATACAAGCATATTCTTATATTTCTCATAATCTTAATTAATTTAAAACATTCAATTTTTTTTTTTTTTTTTGCTATTTACTGCAGCCTATTTAGAATACTTTCAGTTAATTATGATATTATTACATTATTCGTTAATCAATTTAATGCTCTTTGTCCTTTCATAAATATAGGCAAATGACAGTGCTTGGCAATCGTACTAATTAAAGCCTTTCATTTAATTATTTAAAATGATAACTTTTCCACTCGCCCTCGGGCTTGGTGTAGTTGGTAGCGCATCTGCCTTGTATACCAAGGGTCGAGAGTTCGAATCCCAGGCAGATGATATTATTTAAGCCATTTGGATACCAAAATGGCATAAATAGATATATTTACAAATAACGGGTATCATCAAAGTCTTAAATGGCCTAAGTTGGCAAAAAGACGATGTGTATGTGTGTGTGAATGTGAGTGTGAATGGGAAAAAAGTGTGTTAAAAAAAAAAAAAAAAAAACTTTTCCACTATTCTTTTAAATATACTCGTATTATTTGTTTTTCTTGATCTATCCCTATTATTTTTTAATATGAACGTATTTAGACAAAGTTTAATAGAATTGCATTTTTAATTAATTGTTACTTTCTCTTACCTATGTATATATGTAATATATACATATATAGTGAGAAAGTATTGGATTCATGTCAAAATTCGATGTCGAGATTTTGATGGATCTTTACGTTTTGAGGTCCCCTGAATCCAAAAAGTGATTTTCGCGACATGGTCTGTCTGTCTGTCTGTGTGTCTGTGTGTCTGTGTGTGTGTGTTCAATTTTAAGCATGAAGGAATTGAGCTAGGAGGTTGAAATTTTATATTTAAGTTAGGCAGCCCCCGGGACCGGAAAATAAGCTTTTAATCAAAATCGGCCAAAGGGTACTAGTACTTTACTGATGTACTTTTTCAGTTTTTTTCAATTTTCTCAAAATTCGCTCTAACGATTTTGATTAAAATTCAAAAATCAATTATTTTTTAGATGCTCTTTCAAATGTATATTCTCGTTTTGCCCTCAAAATTGTTTGAAGCACACTTTACTCTTGTGCTTCATAGAAAAGATAGGAGAAATGGTTGCCATGGTAACAAAATATAAATAGTTTCCATGTTTATAAATTTGACATCTTAAATTCTAATATATTGGCGGAAACTAAATATATGTCGACACAAAAAATCTGGTGTGACAAGCACAGTACACAACTTTCGATTACCGAAGGTAAGAGAAAGTTGTGTGCTGTGCGACAGTCAACCAGATTTTTTGTGTCGACATATATTTAGTTTCCGCCAATATATTAGAATTTAAGATGTCAAATTTATAAACATGGAAACTATTTATTTGCTTTTTGAAAACTAACTTCAAAACTACTGGACAACTCTTTTTTAAATTATTTATAAGTTTTTAGAAACTGATACAGTTTTGTTCAAACCAGACAGCGTACGAAATAATTTTTATTAATTTAGTGGGAAGTTCAAATATTATTTTTTTAGATAAGGGGTCGTCCACATATTACGTAACGCGTTAGGGGGAGGGGGTGTCTGGGCAAAACGTCACTAATTGTGACATGGGGGACCTGGGAGTTTCTCTAAGTGTGACAACAATACAAAGTTTTTTTTAACACTCACTTTTTTCCCACTCACACTCACATTCACACACACATCCACACAGTCTTTTCGTTAACTTAGGCCATTTAATAATACTCGTATGTATTTGGGGTCCAGGCATTCTTATTTAAGCCATTTGGATAACCCTCGGTATAGAAGGCTAGAACGCTAAGCCTAAAATTTTTGGAAAAAAAAAGGTAAAATGATATAAATTTTGTATTGGAGAGGGAAGGGGGGGGGGTTGTGCGCAGTCATTGTGCCTACAAGTTGTAATTAATAATAATTAACTTTTTATTATACATTTGACTGGTTTTTTTATTAGTCTCATTGGCTCAGACATACACCTACACACAGTCACTTTGACCCTTTTTTATTTAATCCATTTTATTATTATTAGTTAATTTCATGGATATTTTCCTACTGTATTTTATTTCCTATATATTTAACCTTATAAAATGAAATTAAAGCATTAATTATCTCGGCCCACTGATCCTCTACCACATCGAGTATCAGTCTATTAACTTGTCACATTTCACCTGAGTTACTCATTTCACTTTATTTTTATCCGTTGACTGTTTTTATTTTCTCTCTCTCAATTCAATTGTGTGGAGATATTATAGTAAAACCACTCAAATGACAGCAAATGGCACGGAATTAAAAAATAAAGAGCTAAGCTTGTCTGCCAGGAATAACGTTTCATCTTAAGAAAAAAAATAAAGAAATAAAGAGAGAAATAAAAATAAATAAATAAATAAATAAATTCTTTCTAAACATCTTTCCACATTTATTAATTTTCTTAAAGTAAGGAAAAAAATTAATTTCCTTTTTTTTTTTTTAATAAAAAGAGCAAGTGCTTACCTTTTTTAAAAATAACCTAGTGTACATTTTCAAATATATTTCTGAAACAACGTATAATAAAAATCCCTCTGGATCACTCTTCCAAATAAAGAGTTCAATTTCCTAATAGAATTTCCGGGGTTAACATAAGTTGGTTACTTTCTTTCACTTTCTTTTTATCCATTATGTTTGGTCTTATCAACTCGGAAATTTAGAAAATGAAATTTTTTTATTCAATTCTTTATAAGATACTTTACCAAAGAAGGTAAAAGACTTCCAAGGAATTTTCATGATTTAAACATTTTTATGTATATAATTATTAAAATCTAATCATACAGTATAAGATTATAGTAATTATGGCGATCGAAAGTAGTCATATAGGTCTATATATTGAATGGTAATGGCCAGATTTTTTTTCGTTAACCTGTGGTACTCCCCCTTAGGAGGGGGTAGTGAAATATTTGGAAATATTGCCTTGCTAACGAATAAAAAAAATTGCTGAAAATATAGCGTTTTCTTTCTTTTTAATAAACCAACTTCAGCAACACCACTTAAGGAGTATTAAAATTATATTTTTTGAAATAAATAGGGTGGGAGTTTAAAAGGCCTCAGCTGCCGCAGGAAAATACTTAACAAGTTCATTTTTAAACCCCCCCCTTTTTTACTTTCTCTTACCTATATATGTAATATACGGTAACAAAATATAAATATTTTCTCGTATAAATTTTATTTCATCTTGAATTTTAACACATAAACATAAAAAATCTGGTGTGACAAGCACAGATGTGTGCTGTGCAACCAGTCACACCAGATTGTTTTTTAATTTAACCAAGGTCTTTTTCGGCATCGAAGTGCCATTTATGCCCCGCCTCTATTTATTTCAATTGATTTGTAGCGAATTCAATTGAAATACAATTTTGAAGCATGAAGGGCATGCGAAACTCTAACTCCCAGCACAAGAGGCAGATAATCATATGATTAAAGAAGAACCCAGATCGTAGTTAGTTAGCGAAGACCCAAAGTTCGTTATAAGGAGGGGTGAAATTACAAACACAAGCCTTTTTTATTTATTTTTTAAATTTTTGTTAAAAAATTATTTCGCTTTAATTAATTTAATTTTTAACATTTATTTTAATTAATTTTTTTTTAAATAATTTTTTAAAAATTATGTCTTTATTAAGTTGCTAACTTCACAAAACTTTCCTTATACCTCAGATGGCTAATTATATGTGAAAAAACTCATTTTTTATCGGTTTGTTGTCGGTCGAATAAGTCTGAACAAACAGTTGTATAGTTCCAATCTTAATTTTAGATTTTACAGAAGCGGTCGCTATTTCTTATTTCTTGAGGTTTCCCAATCTAATCACGAAGGTGCAATAACCCAAAAACAAATTAAAATGCAAATATGATTAGGAAAATTAAAAAAAAAAACAAAATGATTGATTTCACTATAATAGGAATTGATTATCTGAAAATACTAAAGTTAAATAAAAGTCAAAAGAATCATTCTTCCTAAAAACAACATTAGCTTCAATCATATTGATCTTGATAAAATGTTATTAAAGAAAATGACAAACAAATTTGTCATTAGATCAGGTAGACAAATCAATTCTTTTATTATCCTTTTTCTTTTTAATAGAAAATAAAATTCTTAATGGAAAAGATAAAGATAAGCTTTTTTGTAAGATAATTGTACGAGAATTTCTTAAAATATCGTAGTAATCAACACACCTATAAAGAACAAATAAAATATTTTCCAGGCGAATAAGTAATAGAATAATTTGAACAGATTAAATCAATGTATTTTTGACTCCTCATGCTCACAAAATTTCGTCTCTCATGTATTATTTCTATGAAGTAATTAATAAGAAAATTAATTAATGAAGAAAATGGTGGAGTAAAATTTAAAAATAGGGTAGAAGTGAGTCCTTGGGCCTTGGTGTAGGGTTAGCGTGCTGGCTTTCTGTACCAAGGATCGCGGGTTCGCATCCCCTCTCATGCGACAATAGATTTCAATATTTTTTAACTCACACTTTTTTACCACACACACATACACATAGTTTTCGGCAACTCAGGCCATATAAGACTTAAACGATACTCGTATTTTATTAATATATACATTTGGGATCCAGGCATATTTATTTAAGCCATTTGGTATCCAAATTAAATAAAATCATCGGACTGCCTGGGATCCGAACGCTTGGCCAGCACGCTAGCAACTACACCAAGGCCCGAGGGCTTATTTTAATTTAATTTGCTAGGAGTAATGGATGCTATGTTAACAAAATATAAATATTTTTCTACGTTTGTAATCATCTTGAATTCTAATATATCGGCGGAAACTAAATATATATAAAGAAAATTCTAACTAGTAGTTTATTTCTTGGACAGGTTTAACGGATGGTATGTATATATAATCAAAAAATTATTAAAATTTTTAATAATTTATTAGTTCTTGACAGATGCATTGCTGTTTCGGCACAACTCAATAGCCATCTTCAGAACTGGAAAAAAAGTACATAATATTAAACACGTAATCAAAATATGATCTTACAAAATTATGTTATAATCAAGTTAAATAATCCAGTTCTGAAGATGGCTATTGAGTTGTGCCGAAACAGCAATGCATCTGTCAAGAACTAATAAATTATTAAAAATTTTAATAATTTTTTGATTATATATACATACCATCCGTTAAACCTGTCAAAGAAATAAACTACTAGTTAGAATTTTCTTAATATAATTATTGGACTGCATCCACACTCTTTCATTTTTAAATATATATATATATATATATATATATATATATATATATATATATATATAAGTGACTAGCACAGAACACAATTTTCAAATACGGAAGGTAAGAGAAAGTTGTGTGCCGTGCAACCAGTCACAGCAGTTATTTTTTCTTCTGAGAGAGGGGAAAGGTAACCCCCCACTGTTTAATGTGCTAGGTAAGCTTGTTGGCTTCTGCTGAGTTCTGTGATCTCAGGTTATTAATTTCATTTTTGGCTAGCAATCAAGAAATATTCATAATTTCGCTAAGAACTTATAATGAACCAGTGCTCTACATATTTTGTGAAATGATTTTCCAGCGTTTAGCTTAATTTACTTTACCACAAAAATTATCCATCCTTTAATTATTAAATTCCCCTGGAATGAAGAAGGAATCCCGTATTCCCATGAGAAATCAAACCACCCTCCCAATAGGGAATTCGGACATGAAATAGGACCAACAATTATTTTAATGAAATTTTATCTCAATTGTCAAAGTGTTGCTGGTCTTTTCAGAGAAATATTTGTATGATGGCACTCCCCGAATTTACTCAAGTCTAATTAATATAGAGAATTAATATTATAAATTAAAAAAATTTTAGTAAATATCATTAATAAGGAAAAGATAATAAGGTAGACTATTCAAAATTAATTTAGACTAAAAATATCAGAAACTCATTTTTCTATGTGGTCTGTCTTATGAACTAACTCTGATAGTATCCCATTTCACCCTTAAAAAAAATATTAGATCTAACAATTTTATTACTTTTAAAAGTAAAAGAAAACCTCTAATTCAAAAGCTCTCTTCGGAAATAACTTTCTATGACATAACAGTTATATAATAATAAAAAATCATTTTCAATTAGTGGAAAGAGCAAATTAGATTAAATACTTGAGAATTTTGTTAAGAGTAGTGGCTGTGAGATGTATAGATGGGTAATTATGGGCAGGAGCAGCCAATAAATAGACTCTGTATGCAGATTCCAATCACCGGAGACGTTTCGGTTCTATTTAAGAACCATCTTCAGTCCTTAAATTAAAAAAGTATATATAATTGCACAGAGTTAGTGATAACATTTGACGTTGTTTCGTCATCAAAATATTACTGTATTATTGTATTTACTAATTTTTTACGATGGTTCCATTGGTGAGTATCATATATCAATAATGATCATCAATATTAAAATGATGATATCAATAATGATTATTGATATATGATATTGATACTCACCAGTGGAAGCGTTGTAAAAAATTAGTAAATACATCTGTAATATTTTAATGGCGAAACAATGTCAAATGTTATCTGTCGTGTATCATTGTCGTGGTTTCATTATTATATGGTTGCTCTGTTTATGTATATGTTTATAATGATAAATAAATAAGCAAATGTTAAATTGAGAACGTCCAAATATTTCATAATCTTTTCATTAAGTATAACAATTAACTGGCGACGAGGATTAACTTAGGTATTTTTTTTATTTATAAATAGTTTCTTTTTTTTCTTTTCAAAATGCCTAATGAAGAAGTTAAAATTGAAACAGCCTTAGGCTCTGATGGTTCTTGCGGCTCCTTCTCTGGATGTTATTCCAGTTAAAAATATTACATCTACAGTCACTATTCGACACCTTTCTAGTTTTTTTACCAATTTTGGTTTACCACACGTTTTGGTTTCGGATAATGGAACTCAATTCAAGAGTGAACAATTTCAGAATTTTTGTAGAACGAATGGCATTTCGCAACGCTTTTCAGCACCATTTCATCCGGCTTCCAACGGATTGGCTGAAAGAAATGTGCAAACGTTTAAACAATCACTGAGGGCGTCGCTGGACGAAGGGAAAGATATTACAGAAAGTCTACAAGATTTCCTTTTAATTTATAGGAAGACCCCTCATACTATTACGGGACAATCGCCGTCGATGTTATTTTTGGGAAGAGAAATTAGATCCAAATTGGATTTAATTCGGCCTAATTTAAGAAATGAACTTATTAAAAAAAATGTAAAACCCTCTATTATTTCAAGAAGTTTTCAAGCGGGGAATTCAGTGGCATTCAGAATGTATAGGGATCAAAATGAAAAATGGAAATTTGGAAAGGTTATTTCAAGAGAAGGAGATGTGCATTATAATATTAAAGCGGAGGATGGTACTGTTCATAGACGACATATTGACCAAATGAGAAGAATTGGGGATAATATTATGAATGAGAGAAGAGGAGAGAAGGAGCCGCAAGAACCATCAGAGCCTAAGGCTGTTTCAGAAGGGACTTTTATTGATTTTAAAAAATTGGAAGAAATTAAAAATTCAGAGTTGTCTAACGACGGTTTGGGAACATCTACATCTATTGAAAATGATGAACCTATTAATTCATCACCTCTTGGAAATGGTGAACCGATTAATTCTTCTACGAATCTTCCTAATATCCCTAAGTCAAGATTTGGGCGACCATTGAAAACACCTGTACGTTATGAACCTGTGGTTCTAACTTAGTGAGGAGGAATTGTCGTGTATCATTGTCGTGGTTTCATTATTATATGGTTGCTCTGTTTATGTATATGTTTATAATGATAAATAAATAAGCAAATGTTAAATTGAGAACGTCCAAATATTTCATAATCTTTTCATTAAGTATAACATTATCAGTGACTAATTCTGTATGCACAAGAGAGGCATCGTCCCAGCATCCCTATGCTGTTCAGTTTACGACTAACAGAACTAGTCAATTCCAATTTTCCTTTGTCCCCATGACCTCCCGTGAGTGGAATAAGCTTCCTGCGTCTATCTTCACCAAAACCTACTATCTTCAGACTTTTAAGTCTAATCTCAACAGACATCTTCACAGTTCTCGCAGTTGAGTTCCCCTTTTATGCTTCTCCTTTTGTTTTTATTTTCTTCCTGGCTGCATGTGAACACTAGTCATTATAGGTCTTCGGACCTTATGCGCCTATTCCAAAAAAAAAAAAAAAAATTATATATACTTTTCTAATCTAAGGACTGAAGATGGTTCTTCAATAAAAAGAACCGAAACGTCTCAGGTGATTGGAATCTGCATACAAAGTCTATTGGCTGCTCCTGCCCATTATTATCTATCTATACTTGTGAATTTTTTTAGCAAGCCTTCAATATCAAAGTGTGCACATTTTCTCTCCCCTTTCCAAGGGAAGGGGAGGGAAAATTTGCACATATTTATATTTCTCGAGTTATTTTATAAGTAGCCATATTAAAATATCTTTAATGTGGCGGGGAGGGGGTGATGAGAGGCAGATACTTATAAAATAACTCGAGAAATATTTTTATGTAAGCCACTAAAATTACTACTAAAATTAAATAACTACCCCAAACATTTTATCCAAAAGACATAACTTACATGTCAACAAGTCAAAACCACAGTACACCATATTAAAATCCAGACAGTATGAAGAAAGGGCTCCAGACAGATCTACATATAGTATATCCCCGGTAAGAGGATTTCTATTGATTGAACCCTCGGTATTTATAGTATATTCTATCTTAATGTCTTGAATTTGTTTTTTGTGTAACCTATTGATGTTATGTTTTTGTATTAGGGTCCGACCGAAACAAGATTTTCAGCCGAAACCGAAACCGAATATTCGGCCTCAACCTTAGTTTCGGCCGAAACCGTAACCGAAACCGAATATTCGGTCGGTTCCTACTTTGTATACTCCATTATAGCCATGAAGATGGTCGCATAGTCGACCGAAACGTCGCTGTGGGATTGATACCAATAAAGAAATAATAATAGCTGCTTGGCCTTTTCATTCATCCCTCTATATAATATTAATATTTTTACTTTCTCTTACATAAATAGACCCTGTTATGCAATACACAATGTGTCAAGCGCCAAAAATTAAAAAAATGAGTTAAGCACGGAATATTGTTTCAAATGCTATAATTAATAATATTTTTTATGAAATATGTCCTAAAAAAATTTATATTTAATGTTACTTGCACAATTAACAAAAAAAATTATATATAATCCAATGAAAACAAAAAACTTTATTGTTAATTTTCTCAAATCTCGGTAGCTGGCGCTTGACACACTAATGCGTAACAGGTTCCAAATATAAATACAGTATTTATAGATCTATATAGATTAAAAATTTTATCGATCGTGTCCAAAATTAGATCTCGGTGTCGGCATGTTTTTTCTGGTGAAACCTCCAAGCCCTGGTTTAAAGTAGCCTAAGATGCCATAAAGGCTAAAATAATTTCTACTACAGTATGAAATAAAATGGATGAGATATATCAACTATTCTATACCATATATGACATTTGTCGGATGTTGGCCCAAAAGTATTGTCAGGAGTTGCCAAGAGCCTCTATGAGCTCGAGGCAAACAGCACTTTGTCCTGATGAAGGCCGGAATATCGGCCGAAACGTCGACAAGCGTGTAAAATAAAGCTAAAGATAAATATATTTTTTCTTTATTGCTCTTGGCTACCTTGAATCTCCTTACCATTCATTATACATTCAACCACTCCTGAAATTAATTTTTACTTTCTCTTTCCCTATATATAAAATATATATAGAGAGAAAGTATGTCATGTCAAAAATTCGATGTCGAGATTTTTTAAATATAATTTTTAAATATAATTATCTAGAATGAAGCAAATAATTCTGTAGTTATAAAATATTCATATTTTACCTTAAAAATAAGAATAGATCCTTTAAAAAATTAAGTGAAAAGAAACCGAAAAGAAAAAAAATAAATATCCCCTTTTGGTAATTTGATATTGTTTAATTAATGAAATAATTCGAAAAGGGAATAAATTTTAAATCGTGATGAATGCCTTGTTGTAATAGCGAGAGAAAGAAAGAGAGAAATGATCAAATATTAATACTACTGTAGTTAATTGGGAGGCAAGAAGCTCGATCGGCGGCGACGGCCTCAACTGGCCGGTGTCCGATACTTTCTCGTCGAGATTTGCGCACGCCACAGCCATCTAGCGACCGCCTGGCGAGTCGTGCCCCTCTACAAGAATCAACCTTGTGGCACAAAAAGGTACGCGGTCTATTGATTCTATTCTTCCTTATAAATTACTAGTTTTTAGCCCAAATATAGTCTATGATTAATGGAAGTCATAAAATTTTAAATAATTATTCCGCTTTTGTAAGACGTAAAAAGTTTTATAATTATCGCAATGTCTGGGCACGAAGCCCGCCGAGAGCGGGCGGCGCGGCTAGTATATAAAAAAAATTATATTCCCGATGATTTAGACTTCCATTAAGTCCAAAAGGCATTTTTGAAATGTTTTAAGTGTGTATGTGCAAGATAACATACAAACATAAAAACATAACGACATGATTGAGGAAACAATAAACCAAAACATCTTTATTTTAAAATTATTATATTAATTTATATTATTATTTAATTATATACATCTATCTTCTTGATAAAGAGTTGGAAAAACTTTCTATTCCGTTTCATTGATCCGCCTTCAAAATAGTGGATAGGCAGCCAGTGCAGGAAAGGACATTTTCCCCGATCAACCAGGTAAGTTCTAGTGCCAAGGATCGTGGGTTCGCTTCCTGTCCCGGGAGAAAATATTTATTTCAATTGAATCGGATACCAATCAATTGAAATAAAAAGTGACGGAGTCTAAATGGCGAACAAGTTCTTAAACAAATAAAAAAAGAAACAGGTAAGCAACTTGACTCTATAATAAATACATATTATTGAGGGATATATTTATTTATTATATTTTAGTTCCAAGATCAAATTTTTTGTTTAAAGTCATAATACCCTTAGTGATAGATAATATATATTAACACAAAAACAATAGGCCTATATTAAGAAAAAATATGGGGATTGACTTCCCCGAGACTTTCTCGTATATTCTTTTGGAATTACGTCTGGGTGTGTGTGTGAACACGATTGCTAAAAAACCAAAGCAGCTAGATCGATGAAATTTGGTATATGCTCCTTACACTAAAATTGTAGATTTCTATCAACTTTTGGAGTAAATACGTCACTTGGAAGTAGTACTTTACTTAAAAAGTTTTTTCAAAAATTTTGAAATTTTCAATTTTTTTTGTTATATTATGATAAAATACTCTATTTTAAAAGGTTTTTATTCTTTGACATTTTTACGAAAACTGAATAGTTTTTGAAATAATCACAGAAGAAATAGAAAATATTCGTTAATTTTGATAAAAAATCAAAACAAAATCATACAGGTGTCATTAAAAAAGGGTATATATAAACAAATTCATTTGTTTCACAAATTCATTTGTTTATATATACCCTTTTTTAATGACACCTGTATGATTTTGTTTTGATTTTTTATCAAAATTAACGAATATTTTCTATTTCTTCTGTGATTATTTCAAAAACTATTCAGTTTTCGTAAAAATGTCAAAGAATAAAAACCTTTTAAAATAGAGTATTTTATCATAATATAACAAAAAAATTGAAAATTTCAAAATTTTTGAAAAAACTTTTTAAGTAAAGTACTACTTCCAAGTGACGTATTTACTCCAAAAGTTGATAGAAATCTACAATTTTAGTGTAAGGAGCATATACCAAATTTCATCGATCTAGCTGCTTTGGTTTTTAAGCAATCGTGTTTACACACACACACACACACACACACACACACACAGACATAATGCCAAAAATGGTTTTTTTGGACTCAGGGAGGTCTAAAACGTGGAGAAACATCAAAATTTCGAAGTCGAATTTTTTTACGATTACATAACTTTCTCTATACGAGAAAGTAAAAAAAAAGTAAAAAATCGGTTGACTAAAAGTTCAACCTCTGATGTTAAGAACTGATAAATAAAATCTATGGTTTTTCGACTAATGGAGTCTTAAAATTCATGAGATTGTGAGTAAAATATATTGGGGATTGTTTGAAAATCGATTTTATGGGGAAGGAATTATACCCTGCTTCCATCTTTTAGGAGAAAATGTACTAAATGTGAGTAAAATATATTAAGGATTATTTGGAAATCGATTTTATGGGGACAGAATTATACCCTGCCTCCATCTTTTAGAAGAAAAATGTACTAAAAATTAAAGAGACACCAAATTTATAGACAGTAAATAATAAGCTGCTGCCATCTATTATAGGAAAATATATTTAAGAATAAGAATATTTGATGAGTTCGGTTATCTCCGGAGTATTTCGGAAATATTCGGGAATATGGCGACCGCGGTATTCGTTTATAAGGAGGGATATATTCTGGAATTAATTAGTATCTCACCGGCTGCCGGTGAGTGAATATAGGGGGTATATGTCAGTTTGATCTCTATTATTGATCATTTTAAAATGTCTTCAGAACTTAATAGGGAACAAGAATTCTTAAATTGTTATTAATGCATTCAATTATTTGCCATTTTAAATAAATTATTAAATTTTAATTAAGTGGATTATGGTGAGTGCATGTATTCTCATGGGAGATGTTGACACGTCGGCGGTCCTCTTCCCACCATCCCGCCCTAAATAGATAACTTTCTTTTATATTATTATCACTATCCGAAGCCATCGTCGCCGCCCGCCGGAAATATCCGAAGATTTCCGAAGGGCCTTAAATCTAATAAATATTATTATAATGCAATTTAATTATGTATGCTCTTCGGAAATCTTCGGATATTTCCGGCGGGGCGGCGACGATGGCTTCGGATAGTGATAATAATATAAAAGAAAGTTATCTATTTAGGGCGGGATGGTGGGAAGAGGACCGCCGACGTGTCAACATCTCCCATGAGAATACATGCACTCACCATAATCCACCTAATTAAAATTTAATAATTTATTTAAAATGGCAAATAATTGAATGCATTAATAACAATTTAAGAGGTCTTGTTCCCTATTAAGTTTCTGAAGGACATTTTAAAATGATCAATAATAGAGATCAAACTGACATATACCCCCCATATATTCACTCACCGGCAGCCGGTGAGATACTAATGAATTCCAGAATATATCCCTCCTTATAGCAGAATACCGCGGTCGCCCCCGATTCCCGAATATTTCCGAAATACTCCGGAGGTAACCGAACTCATCTTCAAATATTCTTTTTTCTTAAATGTATTTTCCTATAATAGATGGCAGCAGCCTATTATTGTACTGTCTATAAATTTGGTGTCCCTTTAATTTTTAGTACATTTTCTTCTAAAGATGGAGGCAGGGTATAATTCCGTCCCCATAAAATCGATTTTCAAATAATCCTTAAAATATTTTCCTCACAATCGTATTATTTTTGATATGAAGCTTTCTCAGGCTATATAAACAAGAAAAATACCATTTCATATTTCAGAGGGCTGTTCCGTCCCCCTCTCATCCCCTAATAATTAAGTTTGTTATTTTTCATTCGATTTTAATAAGAATTTGATATGAAGCTTTCTCGGGCTATATAAACAAGAAAAAATACCATTTCATATTTCAGAGGGCTGTTCCGTCCCCCCTCTCATCCCCTAATAATTAATTTTGTTATTTTTCATTCGATTTTAATAAAATTTGATATGAAGCTTTCTAGGGCTATATAAACAAGAAAAAATACCATTTCATATTTCAAAGGGCTGTCCCGTCCCCCTCTCATCCCCTAATAATTAATTTTGATATTTTTAATTCGATTTTAATAAAATTTGATATGAAGCTTTCTCGGGCTATATAAACATGAAAAAATATCATTTCATATTTCAGAGGGCTGTTCCGTCCCCCCTCCTCATCCCCTAATAATTAATTTTGT